>CBVK0101019854.1:0-12258 GCA_900067695.1 Picea abies
AATTTTATGGCATGCTTCATTTATGATTACTCATGATTGTGATGATTATTTAAGGTTGCTATGGATACCTTGCAAAACACATGCAAATGTTAGTGTGCAAGCAAATGTGTCAATTCCTATTTTAAAGATAAATTTCAATGCTTAAAGTATTCAAGGTATAATCTATCTAAACATATACACTTAATGGGGGATAAAACATATGACCTTGAGTCCTTGCCTCACCTCAAACTAGAAAAAAATGGTAATCATGCTAAATATAGATTTGGAAATTATATACTTGGAAATTTTGGAATGTGGTTCATATCTTTTGAAAATACTTGGGATGTTATTTACATACTTGGCAAGTACCTGTTTTCATAGTTCATGTTCTTGGAAATTATTTGTGACATCGCTTAATAACTTGGAAAATATGTGGATATTATAGTTGGTGTTTGCAAAAGGGTTTGGTAATTAATAGTGGGAAACAAATGTCCTCCAACACTTTTCCATACACCATATTTGAATTTGCAGTTAATGTCATTTGTTTGCGTGGATTGGTGTGAAAGGATTATGGCTCTCCATGTAGATCCAATGGTGGCAATTTTCCTCCTTTGCACATATTCCCTTACACATTTCAAGTTGTTTCTCAAGTTTATCTCTCTTTATTCAGTTCACAAGCATCGAAAGAGAGCCTAGCTCTCATAAATAACACGAGTCTCCAATTTCAGTGGTTGCTTAATTGAGGAAGAGTTGTGGACCTGTGAAATTATTGATGTTCTCAACCAATCCCTGGAGGATGCATTCGTATCAAGGACTACTTTGAATACTAGAATTGGACATCAAGTAGTATTTTTACATATGGTTTGATCAGTGTATGATAGCATTAGTTTGTTGCGTGGGAATGAATTTGGGTGCAATTAAAGCCATATTTTCATACTGACTTTTACTTATCATCTTAACACTTATACTTGTGACATGGATGTAAACAAACTCACCATTGTGCTTACATGTGCCATTTACAACCCATTGTTGTTTTTCCACAGCATTTACACTTGGCCACAACATTTATTTATCTATATAATTGTGAAGTTGTCAATCTTTGAATATTGAACCTATCCCCTCCTTGGCACATTAGAACTGACCATTCTTGGGTCAAACCTCAAATAAGTTCATAGTATTGCAATATTGGGGAAAAATCCCACAAATTTATCGCTCTTCGTATGTCCTTTCCCAACCTTTGCAAATGCCAATTTAGCCATGGAAAACAAGGTTGGCAACTCATTGCTCCTAATTAATTTTGTGGTTCTTTGGGAATGAAGCCATGGTATGGGTTATTGTCTTTTATTCAACTATGAGTAGCTTGGTTTATGGACATTATAGGTCGTGTTTCACTTAAAAAATCATGGCAGAACTATGCTCTTGATAGCATTGGTTGCATGCCATGATGAGGTTATTATGTTTGCATGCATCAGATACTTTGTCAAAGATTTAGGTTACCCATCATTTGAAGCCTTGAAGAACAGTTTGTATGGATTGGTGAATGGAGAAAATGTGTAATTTAGAGTTCATACCTATGCATTATTTTTTTTATGATTGGATAGTGCTCTTGAATGAGAAATAGACTTGAAGGAGGTAGTGATTTCTTACTAGTTATTGTGACCCTTACATAGATTTTTACTCTTTGATTTGCAAATTAATGTATTCCTAGAATTGATTGTGAATATTGTGGGTGCTCAACATTTTGTATTTAATGGGAAATGAAGACAAGGTGAAAGTTCATTTTTTCTCATGGACACTAGTGGATGAAGTAATGATTGGTTTTGGCCTATGCTTGTTATGTCCATAACTTTCTTTGATGATATTGATGATGCTTTCATCGATACATTTTTAGAACCTTTTTCAAAGGCAGAAGTTGTATGTGATCTTTCTTTTCCAAAGGATATTGTGGATGTTATACTTGAGGATACTTTGAATACAGAGGGTGATATTATTCAATATGGTCGTGATGAACATGATAAAATGGGTTTTCAACAAACACCATTTGTTTTTACATATTCATAGTGGGAAGATATGTATGATATCAAGAAAGATGATGTCCAAGATGTCCATTTAAGGATAGACACATTAAATTTTATTGATAATTATTTATATCTCTTCCACCCACACATCCCATTTTTCCATTGTAGGTGTGAGGTCCACACTCCCTTCCTACACATCATTTTCCTATGTATTCCTCCCACCCACATTTCACATGGAAATTCCACGTGGAATGTAGAGGTGCTTTCCCCTCTGCATACCCCTAGATATTTTCATCCTCAAATCCTCTACATCTAAGCCCTCCACATTCCATTTCTACTACCAACTCCCATATGCCTATGTGAACATGTTCATGTTTATGTTCAGTGCAAATGGATTACCACACATAGAGTTGATGGAGAGGCAGTTTTGTAAAGATTATATATAGACCTACATCATGAATACAATTCCACTTATGTTTGAAAATTATGCGTTGGGTCCCTTCTTCTAACAAATTGATGACTTGCTTCTTGATTATATATTTGATTGCTTGAGGTCTAAACTTAGCACTAAAGGCACATACAATTTTTAGGATGGAGATCTAACCACTAAAATTATCTTTATGATTTGTGGGTATTTATATTGTACAACCACCAATGGGGTAGAAGTGGTTTTTTAAATTCAACTTCACTGGGTCTTGTTGAGTTATGTAGTGAAGAACTATTCACTTGGAGATTTCATCCAAAATCTACTTTAAACTTTCCATCCTCTACAAGTTTAGTTGAAAATTTAGTGGAAGTGTATGCATTTTCATTGAGGGTAGAATATTTGAATTTTGATGGAAATCAGTTTAGGTGTTGGCACATCAACAAACCTCAACATACATCATGTTATTTTTTCACCAAGGATGGTAAGATAGTTGTTGGATGCTAGATTGGGAGAAGATACCTTATGCAAACAAAAGATCTCACAACTATTATTTTCATTTGTATTTCATACCAATTCTATGGAACTCAAGTGTTGATCACACAAAGAATGCCCTATATTTGATGGTTCTGCTTCAATATCTTCCCATATTAGTTCTTATCTTTTATTTGACTTCCCAAATTGTTAGAATGATTGGACTTGTACCAAGGCTACATGGGCTGGAGCTAAATACAACCTACTACTCTACATGATAGCCAACTATGTTTTAGACGCTTTTGGGAACTTGCTACCGATTGAATGTCAAAATATATGTTGGTGGACAAAATGTACAAAGGAAGTTTGGGAACTTAAGGAGTCAAAAAGATCAAAATACTATGTACAGATAATCGAAAAGAAAAGTACACATTTTCATCTTCCCTAAATTTCAATCTAATGTTTATTATATTAGTCAAAACCATTTTCTATTAAACATCATTGAAGACATGTTGAAAAAAAATCATCATTACAAGACTCAATTGAATACATTTTACTCTTGGATAAAGAATCAAGATGTCGTGGTGCAATCAAACATCATGCTAATAGCAAATAATATTGCCTCTCATAAACCTACATTTAGTTCAAGTAATGTAAGTAATGATGAGAGATTAGATGAATATATAGAACCTCAATGCCCATAATGTCAAGATACTCAAGGCTTAGGTGGGCATTTTCACTATGATGTGAATACTACTCATTTACAATGTCAATCATGCTTGGGGATAATGTCATTAAAAATTGATATAAATATTCCTCAAATGTGTTTAAAATGTGGAGTTAGAGGCATGAATGGGGTTATTATTGCTTGGATGGTGTGGATTTAGAGGCATATCCTTCTTGTTGTTGGGTGTGTGTGCTCAATAACGATACCAATTTGAAAAATGGCCCTTGCATTTTATACAAAAAACAGTTGTGATAAAAAACACCATAAGATAAGGTTGCTAGGAAAAACAACCTAGTTAATGAAACTTTACCACGAAGGGAAACAAAACAAAGAGTACTTAAGTGTCTTAACTACCAAGACAGATAAATACAAGTAAACACAGTAAACATCCCAATCAACAAACATGAGATGTCATATCAAGTAGCTATTAGAATCATGCCCACATAAGGAGGGGGTTATTTTTAATCATGGGGTCCCCTCCATCTATCCACCACAGGCTCAAGATCGACCACAAGGGACTCCCATCTATTTTTTCCTTGCTTGGGCTCTTTAGGTTGCTCTGGTTCAAAGATTACCAAAGGGATGGTTGGAAACTTGTAATATTGGGAGACTTTTAGGGCTTGGGGTGGAAGCTAGCTCCGTTTCCTTTCTCGATATTCATGAAACACTCAACCTATGTTATGTTGATGTCAAAGGCCATTATAGTATTTAGGGTGAGCTAATATAATGACAAAGGCTCCTTATGGTGAGGTCGAAGATTATGTGGGAACGTCAGGAATCCTTGAGGCTCCTTATGGTGAGGCTTATTCTTTTCTCTCTTCTTCTCATTTAAGAAAAGAAAATACAAAGAAAGGGGCACTCTCTATAGAGTTTCCTTAGACATTGTGGCTTGAATGGTTGCTATAAAATATATTACCTCCTTTGTTATGCTTTTGTAACACTTTCCTAGATTATTTGCTCAACTTTGGAACAAAAAAAATACTAAAAGAATGGAACCCCTTCTCTTCCTGGCAACCTAAAATTTAACATAGCTTAATAGCCATCTAGGGTTAGGGTTAGTTATTTTTCATGCCTTAACCCTCGACTAGTTTTAGGGTTTTGGACCCTCTAGAATCTTCTTAAAAATAGAAATTAGTTACGAAATAAAAATAATAAAATAGATGGATAGGATAAAATGAATGTCATTAGAGGGTGGAGGAGGATAGAAATTAGTTAGAAAAGAAAAATAATAAATTAGAAATAAAAGGAATCTGTAAAGGAGTTCAAGACGGAGAAGGCTTATTGACCAAGATGATCGATACTTGGCCTCCAATATTGGCTCAGTTTGTAGCCATATTCCTAATTAAATTTATTAGGATGCTTCTCAATTTTAAGCACTTCTCGAATGATATGAGAGGAATGATAGAGAATTGAGGAAAGAATTCTAGTTTGGTCAAAGAAAATGAGGTGTTTGAAATTGTGGGAATGTTCGGGGATATGCAGTTGTGGAATGTTTCTGTTAATGTTCATTGAGACAGGGTTTGAAAGACATACCATTTTGGCCAATATGTGATTTCCCATAGGAGCAGAGAATTTGGAAATTTACTTGGCCAAGCATAAGGTTGGATTTATCCTTAACAATTCTAAATAAATGCTTAAGGGTTTTAAAACGTTCAAAAATATTTTTGATATTTTTTTTGGCCAAAATATTTGAGATATGATCAATAATACCATGTATGTTGTTACGAACCAAATATCAAAATAGCATAAGAAAAACCTTAGAATAAGTACTCAACGCCTTGAAAAAGAGATAATTTCAAATAATAAGTCTCTTCCAAATGAAAAGGTCTCATTGGTATATATAGGAGACTAGGAGGTACAATTACAACTANNNNACCCAAGCCAACATAAATAAAATAACATTACTAATGTAATATGCCCCAATTAAGGGGTAATGTATCACTATTTAGGGCTTAACATATGTAGGGAAGAGATATAAAAGCTAAAGGTGGGGAAGAGGAAGGAGAGTTTTTATATTTAGAATTATAGACCTAGCAAAAAGATTTGTTGATTTGGGCATTGGAGTAACCAATGGACACATGAGCCTTATTAAGGTGGGATTTTTCCTTCTCAAGGATATGGGGGGAAAAGATTTGAATGGCTCAAGTTACTAAAGTTTTTAAAATGACAAATTTTTGAGCTAGGTGGTGGTGAAGATGGGTATGAGGGTTTTTATCGGTATGAGTCATTTTCATATAAACTTGGTGGGTAATGGTGCCATCAAGTTGACAAGAGCTGAGATCATAAGTGAAGACAAATTCCCTTTTGGATTTCCATAGTGAATTGGATGTGGGGGTGAAATGTTATTAAGATGGTTAAAAAGAAAATTCAAGGAAGGATGACTGCAAGGCCAAATGACAAAGGCATCGTAAACAAACTAAAACCAACATTTGGAAGGATCAATTTTCAGTGTAATGAAAGAAATTTATCATACGGATTAATTACTTGGAATTATAACCTGTCAACATAGTGGAGGCGATGTGGATGATAATCCGGTGACCCTTGGACTCCAATATTGGTTACATTTTGAGGACCATTCAAAATACAAGTTTATCATCAAAGATAAATACGCGAAATTGTTTTTATTGAAAATAAAATGAAAAAGATCGACGTGGATGGAATAAAGCGCACTTGCATGTCAGCCCGAGTATGCACGGGCTTGTAATGAACGTCATAATTAAATGTATGTCGAGAGAACAAGAAAATCGTCTGCAGGGAAACAAACTCTGACATTACAGTGTTGAAATCTAATGGGAATCTTTGGAAATCTGATTGCAATTGCAATTTCTGAACAAATGTTGGTTGCTGCGTTTATGGTTTTTCGCAGAATATCACTTTTTTCTTCAGTATTTATGCTCTGCCGCAGAGTTGAATGGATGGCTGTAAGAACAAACCAACCAATGAGACAAACCAAGACACAACACAAACAGAAGCAGAGATTGAAAGCATGGATGGCTGGCTCAGTTAGATTGTCTGTCTGTGAATGGCAGCAGGACCACTGATGAGCAACTTGTCTTACTGTTCTGAATCGGCAGTGGCTTTTCTACATTGCAGACTGTGACTGCATAAATTCATTAATGGAAGTCATCAGGGCAATGCTGAAAACTTGAATGCATGGCGTTTATTACACGCGGATAGATAGATCATACACTGATCAACAATATCTGCAATGGTCACTATATCCAGATGGGCACGCACTCCTATTTCCATTGGCCGTCATGCTCAGAGTTGGCATTGCTGGAACTGTTATTTATGTCTCCAGAGACAACTACATATTTTGGGAGAACATTATGGAGCAGTAGAGTAATGATTGCAGGATATGCTATGAAATATGAAATATATGATCATTCTATCAGCAAACATTATATAGGAGTAGAGTAATAATGGTCATAAATGCTATGTTTAATAATAATAATAATAATAATAATGGTCATAAATGCTATGTTTAATAATAATAATAATAATGGTCATAAATGCTATGTCTAAGGCGGTAAGAGTCTCGACTGGATCCACTAGTTGACTAGCTAAGTCGACTATAGAAGTCGATTAGGGAAGTCGGTCGAATAGTCATTTAGAGCCGACCGACCGAGAAGTTAAGAAATGTAATTGACTAATAATTGTATATCAATTATGTGTGGGGGGCGGGCTATGTAATAGAAAGAGAGAGATTGTTTTTATATCAGGGTCTCTCACCTATTGTGCATGTTTTCATGTGTTTCTATGTGTGTACATGTATGTGATATATAATATATGATGCTCTGTGTAAGGATTTATCGGTAGCTTTTTATACTTTTTTTTAGACTACAATATTGGTTTGGTTCTCAGTAGTTTTGAACTTGGGCATGTATAAAGAAAAAAGTACATAGATGTTAACTTTGGAAGACATATGCGAATGGTGGGAGTGAAAAATTAACAATTACATAAAAAATTATGCAAGAAGAAATCGACTAATACTAGCACAAGCACACACGCAGTTCTTTTCAGAAACGCATGAATGATTCCTGGAAACCATTCCAGAGGCATTGTATGAATACCTCAATCATTATAATGCACAAACTCACCCCAAATGAGCAATTGATGCATAAAATCATAAACGGACGAAGCAAAAACTTGAACGAATGGTTTGAAAGAATCGTGTGCGACTACATTGAAGAATAGGGGATCGAAGATAGAGAGTGAGACAAACCCATCAAAAATATTTTTTTCACAGAATTGCGCGACGGGTTCCTTTGGACCATATCATCCCTACTACATAAGTTCCTCTTAGACAAGCTAGTTCAGGACATCGTTGAATATTGACCCCTTCTGAAAAATCCTCCTCCAAATTCCAATTAGTAGGAAAAATAAGAAGAGTGGGGAGAATTTCTACTCATTAATTGCAAAGACACTAGAGAAGCTTGGGACAATTTATTGAAGAAATGAGTATAGAAAAATGATGAACACCGTCAACTGCGAGTAAGTCGAGTCGATGTCGAGGGTTGAAAAATATGTGAGATGATCTGAGTCATGTCAGCCACACTAAGTTGAAAATGTCTGAAGTCGAGAGGAAGAAAAATGAATCAAGTGAAAAGTTTGCATGTTGAACGCAGATACATAAATCATCAATTGATATTCAAAAATTAGAGGGGGGCAAAGGGAAAAAGAGGTGAGAAGAGTTACAAAACGAAAGGGATCTCAGAGTTTCCCATAGGAAACCTACCCAGGAGTGACAATTCCTTGGAGCAACCCTAAAGAGTGCCCCAACAGCTCTCGAGAGGGGTAAAAGCTTGCATATGAGTATGGTAGTCGATGGTGCCCAACAAATCGAAAATATGGAGATATATAATTCGGGACCTGCGATTCGAATTTCTCCCAGAAGAAATCCTAGCCCACACATTACAAACTTCCTCCGACAGAGACTTCACATAGACATTCAATCTCCAAAAGTATGGTGCCAAACTAACAATGTTGGTTAGATAAGAGACACACTGCTAGTTGAAGTGCAATAAAATGTCCAAAATCGACCAGAGGATATACTCCTCCATATAAGATATCTCACAGACTCCACCCCCTACTGAATCTACTTTCGCAAGACTCTAAATCAACGGACAATGAACATGAATCGACGCAACCCCTGAGAGGAAGATTCTTCGAATATATAGATAAAATTTGTCAAACAGATGTTATAATCCCAAGTGAGGGAGAAATGCAGTTAGCCATAGAATACAACCCGATTGAAGACCATCAGCAAGTTGTATTACACGAGTTGAACCTTCAATCTTCAACCTCAAAAAGAAGCATCACATCAACTTCCCAGTTGATCTCAAGCTAAAATATTGCAGTAGTTCCATTTGTGAAAAATCCAAAGAAAATGACAATGGGCCTCAACCACATCCCCATATATGAGGGTGATGAAGATCCCAAATGACATTGGTTCATTTGTGAAAAATTATGGGATGCAGCTGATATAATCGACGAGGATAAAAAAATGGCCCAATTTGGTGTTGCGCTTCGAGCCAGAGCTCTTACTTGGTTCATGAAGTACATAGATAGTTAGCAACACTCGAAGGAATAAATAAAGAATAACTTCCTCACATTTTTCAAAACGCAAGATGTAATCCACCCGACAACGCAAAAATTGAAAGAAATTAAGTAGAGTCTGAGTGAGACTGTTTGCGAATATGAAAAAAGATTTAAATATATTTTAAGTCAAATTCCATATGTAATTGAAGAAAAATTGATTGCACAGTGGTATGTGCTAGGCTTATTACAAAAGATCAAAGTACCGCTATGCATGTACGACATCCAATCATGTGACAAAGTGTTGAAAAAATCCCAACGGATAGAAATGGATGATGAAGGCACTTTGACTTCATCAATAATCAAGAAAATACTAGAAGAAAAAATCACAAAATTGAAACAATAAATCAAAAATATGTTGATTTCATGAAATGAACTATGGTGTACAATCTATTCAAGTGAAGGACATGCAAAATATTATTGCAAATTTAACAATGCGCTAGACCCAGTAGTTCGATGCATCCAAATCGAAACGTTCTGCGACATTTGTGAGGCCATAAAAAATCATGCCACAAGATACTTCCCATGGAACTTGAGAAATTCCCACCAAAACCAGTGTCACATATGTGAGGAAAATAATCATTCCACCAAAACATGTCAGTTAAACAGAAAAAACAGACAACACATTCATTCACTATATCATACATAGACAGTCGACCAGAGTGTCGACCAAGGAAACGACAATGGTTACAAAGGACTAGGTTGAGGTGGATATCAAGGTAGAGGAAGAGGAGGATGAAGAAATTTAGATAGAGGATACGGTCGAGAATGTTACTACTACTTCAATTGTTCAAAGGAGGACAACATCAGTCCAGATTGCCAAATAAATGACAAAATTGACTTCAAGTTCTACAACATTTGTGGAGTAAGAGACCACTCCCTTGAAGATTGTCGAATTGTGCTAGACAAAGTAATGAACAAGTGAAATGTAAACCGCTTCCATATAGTGCCAAAGCAAGACATTTTAAATTCAAAAAACCTCCATGTAGTAACATGATTGGGAGCGGGTGAAGATATTTACCCCAACCCACCAAATCAACAAAGAGGCAGAAATACATATCCCAACCTAGAAAACAAAGAAAGAATAATGCAGGAAACAATGAAATTCTTCGAGAATATTAACTAGGACAAATAAAACAGAGGACAATCAAATATTCTAGACACTACCCTCGAAGAATTTCTCCAATTATTGAAGGAAAAGTAGTTGGTCAATCACCTCATAAACTTACTAAATATCTTGAGAGAATACAAAGAAAATCAAAGACAAGTAAAAAATCTAAGTCAATTGTCCCAAGAAAGGCATATAAGTGATTTCAACCCTCAAGTCGACCTGGAAATTGACGACCATATGATTAAACAAGTTGTGGTCAAATTTGGATCACAAGTAAATATCCTCCCCAAAGAAACACGAGTTTGACTTTGAAAACCCCTACTACGACCAACAATGAATTTCCTAAAATTAGCAAATCAAAGATTCATTGAACCAATCGACACACTTAAAAGTGTCATAACATCTATAACAAGAATTCCAGTGAGAGATGACTTTGAAGTAATCAACTTGGTCGAAGGAATCCCTACTTACCCTGCATTGGTCGAAAGACCATGGGGTCGGAACATGAAGGATACAATATCATTAGAAAGGGATCGAATCAAATTGAAAGGTAGCAGCAGAAAAAATATAATCCCATTGGATCCAAAAAAAGGCAAACCATGGCTTGAAACGTGGGATGAGGCCCATGAAGCATGACGATTGTATCAAGTAATGAACGAAAAAGGGCAATGTCAATCCCAATAGTGAAGGAGATATTTTAGTCAGATTGCCATTGTCATTAGGAAAAAACTCTAATACATAAATCTATAATTGGAAAATGGAAAACTATGAATTTCAATCCAAGGACTATTGGTTGATAGAGGCAATTCCAATAAATCAATCAAGATCATGCTTTTTAGTACAAGAAGTCCCTATTTTGGTTGAAAAAAAGTTTAAAAAAACACCAGCACTAATCCTGACTAATATACAAATAAGGCCCCCCCTACGATTCATCGAAAGGAACTCTTCATCAATACATGTTGACGATGTTTCTAAATAAGTCAGAGAATGGGGGAGGGTACAAAGCTTATTCGAATTCTTCATAGGACAAGCCACCTGATGGTGGGAAACACATGCACCACTAATACAAACATGGAATATTGCTACCTTATATTTCGTGGAAATATTCGGTGGAAAATATTGTCAGCAAACCTTGACATCCTAACTTTTAAACCTTGGTTCAACCCAATTTCTCACATTCATCGATGTGAGAAAGAATGGAGAAAAGGAGGCTATTTGGATGAAAGAGTGTGGCCACATATATTCCAAAATACATTGGATGATATACCATATAAGTGGTATAAAATTGAAGAAGTATGTGGACACACATTCAATTGGAACGAAATTAAGGAAAATTTCATCAAAGACTTTGAATTTAGACCTGAAGAAGCACTTTTGCAAGAGGCAACAAGAGAAATCAATTTTTTTTGGAATAACCAAGTCCCAACGAAATTCAAAAGAAAGGAAAAGCTAAAGTCGACAAGGAATCGAATTTGACTTATAATTTTATACCGACACAGAATCCAGACAATGTAATAGCTCATCGAATAGATATTGAAAACATAAGCTTTCCAAGGAAGAGTTTTCAATGGAAAAATATCCGTCCAAGAGTACAAAACTATGTAAAAACAACCTACTCAATGTCCAAGGAAGAGAAGGAAGAAAAGGAAGACATAGAAAAATCTAATTTCCCTTTAAGCTATGATAAAATCATAGAAAGAGAACACCAATTAGATGAATCTAAAGCTCCCAAATGGGTGGATGAAAAAATTAAGACTAAATAATTCAACATCTCAATAGATGATCGACCAAAAAATGGCCAGGATAGGTGACTATTGGTATGACAAAAAAACCATGGCAATAGTCGACCTACTAAGAGAATGTTAGAAAAACAGGACCGCGGAGTAATAAAATAAAACAAATGCAGAAACAAAACACAGAAGACACA
>CBVK0101019855.1:0-26387 GCA_900067695.1 Picea abies
TGCTGAACCGCTCTTCCGATCTCACCATCAATACTACTAAAATGTTTTTTTTATAATACTTCCTCTCCCTCATGGCGTGTGTGATTTCTAAGGCTTTTTTCTGGTTTTGGTTTCATTGGTCTACCTACAATACCTCAAAGTTACTCAACAATGAGCCATGCCCATAAAATAAATCAAAATATCATAAAATGAAAGAGAAATGTTAATAAAAATCATTTATGTGGACACTAATCATTGAGCATACACAATGTAGTGCTCCAATTTTGTATTTATGATAGGAGATGAAACCCAAGGAACATTTAGATGCAATTGAGTTGCGAAAATCTTACCCTCGTCAACCATGTGTTTCAATCCTTTCGTTGGATGAATTCCAGAATGCACCTATCCAAATATCTGATGATGCTTCTTGTCCCTCGTCGCCTGTATGGCCTATAAAGCTACGTTATGGTTATGGTTATGGTTTTCTTGGTGACAACCCCCCTCTCCTCCTTTGGGATAGCACGGCCTCCTGGTGTAGGATTGATCAAGTCACTGAGTCGAATCACTCGTGGGTTCTAGGTGGAACCGATTTGACATGACATAGGCCCCTTTTCGATTCTTCAGTATCTATGATGTGGCACCTGCAGACTCTCTCCTCAATGTCTTCAGCTCTTACGTCGACGAAATTAGCTTTTGATGCTAAGATCCTTCTTTGATGTGACCACGGACTACGAGCGTGGGTCAATTCCCTTCGCAAACCCATGCTTCGGGACTTTCGCGATTTGCTTTCCCCTTTTTCTTGATTTATGAATCGACGAATACTTTGGGACCCGATCTATGGTCCATATTCCTCTCGCAATCAACAACTATGATCTCTTTCACAAACTCGGTCTTCGTGAGTTCCTGTCTCCTCTTGAATTTTTCTCTCTGATCGTGAGTCAACGATGTGTTGATCCTTTGCCACTTGCCCTTCCATATCCAACGGTTTGGATTGAAATCGCCCTCTTCAACTTCATGAGATTCCTTTGTTTTCTCTTGGAAAATCTTACGAAGATCCTTCTCCCAAACTTATTGATCTCCTGCCACATGTCTCCTCCTCGATAATGGATGAATTATCCATCTTCAGGCCTTCGGCTAGTCCTCGACTCGTTTTCAAACTTAGTGTAATATCACCTTTCACGACTTAGGTTGTTCTCGAAGACTTCCTACACTCCTTGCATAAATTTGTCCAACCCTCTTGCTACTTTGCTCGGCTTGAAAACCTCCAAGGTTCCAAGTTCCTCTGCGAGCTTCTCATGCCCTCCTAGCAGTTTATCGCTCTGCTTCCTGAGCTTATAAGGTGAGCTCTCAACACCTTAGGTGCACTCCATGCACTTGGCTTAGTTCTTTAACAGATTCTCTCTTACACTCCTAGAAAGGTTTAAGGTATTTCCTTTCCTTTGTCGGTGCACTTCTTGCAAAGCCTTCCTTCACCAAAATGTTCAACAATTCTCAGATTATTCTACACCTTCAAACATGTAGTCCCTGGGTATGCTCATGCAAGCTCGATGGCCTCTTGGCATAGTATTCCAGAGTCTTCAGTAACTCTATGATGTGTCTCTTGCACAAAGTCTTTATTTTCAAGGGACTTAACAACCTTGAAATTTCTACCTGAGTCTGTAAGGAAATCTGGCATGCCCTCATGGAAACTTCTCTTCTAACTCTACTAAGTTCATATCAACACTCCTTGCATTGGCTTACAGAGTTTTCCATCTCTATCGCGAACTCCTTGCACTTATCCTAGAGTTCCCAAGTTAACTTAACACACTCGTGGATAGAAAACTATATCTCTATCCCTGCAAACGATTTCTAGCATCCATATACAACTCATATGCATGTAAAATACATACATAACACAACATCCATTGAACAAAAATGTAAAACAAGAAAAACTGTCATTTTCTTTTCATGGCAGAACATCAATTTACAATGGTGGAGTCCAAGATACAAATTAGTCTCAGCTCTCTAGTTTTCTCCCCTAACTTATCTGAAATTGTCTAACAGTTCACCACCTAACCTCTTTCTTTTTTTACAATACAAATATTTATACAAGAGGGACTCAAATGAGCTTCCCCCGCAAGCTAACTAATGGTGTCAAATCACCGCCCCTAATGCTTATCAAAAGGCCAAATTACAATGATGGTGATCTTGCTCCAAATCATACGTAGATCTAATTTTCCATTAGCCTATTAATGGTGACCTTATCGCCATCTTGTGAAAAAGAACAATTTCGCTCTTCCAACTTGTCTTCACTTAATGCCTGGACCACGCCTTGGATTCTCGAGGAAAAAATGAGAGAACGATGCCTCTCCTTCCTTGAATGCGCACCATGCATGTTAATTAGCTGGCACGTGATGAGATGGAGTGATTCTCTTACATCATACTCCACAGCTGGAAAAATCATGAGCTCTCTGACATGGCTGAAATCCACCTGGATCCCAAACTTTCTCTTGGAGTTGTCTCTTGGCTCTGTTGCATTGTTTCTTTTGCTCCTGCATCATCCCGACTACTTGTGCAGGTTCCCTTTCATCCATCTTCCTTGTGCTGAGAGATTCTTATGATGACTCCAAGATCATCTTTCTTATCCTCTCGATCACGTTGTCCAACTGCACTATCAACTTATTCTTCTGCTGCAGACTGTCTCACTACACTCATTTCTAGTCGATGGGTGAATCACATTGATTCCCCAAGACATCTTCTTCCTTTTTGGCCTTAGCTTGCCACTCTATTGCATCCTCCAGTTTTGTAGTATCTATATTGAGCTATCATTCACCTGCTTCCCCTGACAAATTGATCCCTACCAGATCTTCGATTGGTTTTGTTCCATCTTCCCCCAGTTGTGACTCGAGTAGGTGTGTCTCCTCTGGCACAACTATTCCTCAAAAACCACATTATGTTTGTGGATTGTCCAACCAATATTCCAGTGCCCTTAACTCCAATTCCAACTGAGTGAATAACTCAACTAGGAATTCTCCTTCTATTGGGACAAACATCAGTATATGTTTTGTTTCCTCCATGAAGGTCTCTTCTTGTTGTCTCCCTATCATCTCTGCAACATCTGTGCTAGCCTCTCCTCAACCACTTGGCATGCATATATCGACTCCCCTAATGATCAGAATGAACCTCCAACACTCCTTCTCTATCACGGAAGTTTGTAACTTCTCATCATCTTCATTCACGCAGTTCATAGTTCTACGTGAATCTTCATCTGAGTGAGGTTTCTCTTTTTCCTCCTGATCTATCAATGAACTCTTATCTAATTTTACCTATTCTCCCTTTCCCACCTAGCAATATGGGATGTCTCTTCTGCCCACCTGGCATTTTACAATATCCACTGATCCCTTATCATTGCCCACCTGACAATCTATGAGATTCTTGCTAGATCTCCTTTCCTCATGACCAAGGTTTTCAGCATGCCTCACCTATTAGAAAAATAGAATCGCAGAGAAATAAAATAAAACAAATAAGGAAATAAAATACAGAAGATACACAATACAATAGAGACATAAATATACCTAGTTCACCCAGTGTGGGCTACGTCCACCAAAAAAATTGCCAGGTCCTTCCTTTATTATTATCCAACAATCGAAGGGATATAACCTACAACAAACTCATTCTAACTTCCTCTTCTTTCTCTCACAGTATCCTCTCTCAAAATACAATATTCACTATCATCCTTAGCCGCATTACATTTTCCTCATAAAAGAGGGTTGCCTTCTAGGGGAAAAAACCCTAGCATAATTTCTATCGTTAGATCTGTGGCCTTATAATGAATGGTCTATATTTATAATGAAATTGAAATATACATTTACAAGGAAATTTTTCCTTACCCGTAGAGGGGGTAGCCCCCTCTACACTCCCTTCCATGGAAGAGTGTACATACTTCTGAGGTGTAAATACTTCAAGGGGTATAAACACAGCTGAAAACAAAATACCTCTGAATCAGGGCAATAATCGAGCTCCACAACCAACAATCTCTCACTTGGAGACTGATCTCAACAACTCCACCGCTGTTGTATGTGCTGGACTCTAAACCTTGTTGGACCTGACAAATTTCTCATCTTCATCTTCATTCTTGAAGACCAACTGAAACTGAGTAGGAACTCAGTTTCTCCCTAGTTACTCCCTTTGTTAACATGTCTCGAGGATTATGGCTAGTCTGTATCTTTTCCAACTTCAAATGTCCATCTTCCAAGGTGGAACATATAAAGTGGTACCTCAATTGTATATTCTAAGTCTTCGAATGGAAGGATGATTTCTTTGCAAGATGAATGACACTCTCACTATCATAGTACAACCTTCTATTATCTTGCTTCTTTCCCAATTCATCCATAAACCTCTGTAACCAAACCATCTCTTTACTAGCTTATGTAGTAGCAACATCCTCTGCCTCTGTTTTTGAAAGTGAAACAACCTTTTGTAGTTTTGAAATCCAACTTATTGTTATTCCACCTATAGTAAAAAAATACCATGTGGTGCTCCTCCCGCTGTCGTTATCACCTGCCATATCTGAATCAACATATCCCTATAGAAAATTCTATGAACCTCCAAAACATAATGCATGAGTAGTAGTACCTCTCAAATACCTGAGAATCCACTTTACTGCCTCCCAATGTTTTTTACCGGGATTGTTCATTTACCTGCTCACAACTCCCACTACATGTGCAGTATTTGGTCTTGTGCAAACCATTGCTTACATTAAGCTACCAACTGTTGATGAATAAGGGACCCTGGACATGTATTCTATCTCCTCCTGTGTCTTGGGACACATTTCCTTACTTAATTTAAAATGGTTGGCCAAAGGTGTACTGACTGGTTTTTTATCCTGCATTCTGAATCTCTCCAACACCTTCTCTATGTACTCACCCTGAGACAATGTCAATTTTTTATTTTTCTTGTCTCTTGTTATTATCATACCAATGATTTTCTTTGCATCACCCAAATCCTTCATCACAAATGAATTAGCTAATTTCTTCTTGAGCACATTTATATCCTGCATATTAGACCCTACAACAAGCATGTCATCTACATACAATAGTAAGATAATATAGCTTCCATTTTCTATCTTTTTAAAATAAACACAGTGATCAAAATGAAATCTACTATAACCCTATTCTGTCATAAACCTGTGAAAATTCAAATACCACTGCCTTGGAGCTTTCTTTAGGCCATAAAATCTCTTTTTCAATTTGCATACCAAATTCTCCTTCCTTTTGACATCACACCCCTATGGTTTTTGCATATAAATATCTTCCTCCAAATTCCCTTGGAGAAAAGTTGTTTTAACATATAATTGTTCAAGATGAAAATCTCCTACTACCACAAGACTTAAAATAGTCCTAATTGAAGTCATTTTAACAACAATAGAAAATATTTCATCAAAATATATACCTTTGTTTTGCAAACCCCTTTACAACAAGTCTAGCCCTATACTGCTTTATTCCTCCATCTTCTTTCTTCAAATTGTAAACCCATTTATTCTAAAATGCTATTTTTCCTGCAGGAAACTAAACTGAGTGCCAAGTATGGTTATTTAACAAGGAATCCATTTCCTCTTTCATGCCTTTCTCCCAGTTATTTTGGGTGTCTACCTGCATTGCTTTTTCATAACATTCTCGTTCACCAGAATCAGTCAACAATAAATAATACAATGAAGGAGAGTGTTGTTCAGGGGGTATACTTAAACTTGTATATTTTCTAAAAATACTTGTAGGTGCTTGAGGTACCTATTGCACATGTTGTTGTACATTTTGATTTTGTTGTTCCTTTGGAATTTTTTTTTCAGTGATTTAATCAAGCACTTTGTATTTTTGTTTTTCATTTTCTTGTTTCTTTCCCTACAACTGATCTTTGTACATGACCTTCTCATTCAATATGACATATCTACTCCTAATTATTTTGTTATTTTCATAATAACATAAGCGATAACCAAAATAATTAACACCGTATCCAATAAAGGTACACTTCTTGGAATTTCCCTCAAGCTTTGTTCTATTTTCTTTATCGATATGGACAAATGCTTCACAACTAAAAATATTCAAAACAAAATAGTTTACCTTTTTTGAATCCATGCCTCCTCTAGAATTCTACCATCCAAAGATCTCGAAGGTCCTATGTTTATTAAGTAAACAATAGTATCTACAACATCTACCCAGAACTTTAAGGGAAAACCAGGATGTAATCTCATACTCCTTGCACGCTCCAAGATTGTCCCGTTCATCCTTTCTGACAAACAATTTTCTTGTGGTGTTCTTGGAACCGTCTTCTCTCTACAAATCTCATGGTATGAACAATAATCGTCAAACTCCTTGCTACAATATTCACCTCGATTATCTGATTTGAGAAACTTCAAACTTTTTCATGTCTCATTCTCAACCAAATCTTTCCATTTCTTAAAAGTATCAAAAACATCAGATTTTTGTCGAATGCAATAAACCCAAGTTTTTATAGTTTCATCATCAATAAAAGTAACATAGTAATGGGAGACACCAAGATATGATACCTGAGTTGGTCCCCATACATCTGTATGCATAATCTCTAACCTTTCACTCTTCTTTTCTTTTCTGACTCTAAGAAATATGACTCTCTTTTGTTTTCCATAAACACAATGATCACAAAAGTCCAAATCAATTTGTTTAAGATCTGGTAACAAATTTCTTTTGTGAAGTATCTGCATTCCCTTCTCACTCATGTGCCTTTGCCTATGATGCCAAAGTGTTGTATCCACTCCTGTAGAAGCTAAAGAGATACAAGAGTCAATACTACTAGTACATAAATACAATGTACCTACCTTCTCTCTTTTTTCTATCACCAACGATCCTTTGATGACCTTCCACGTCTTACCTGAAAATATGGATATACAACCTTCACTTGCCAACTATCCTGTTGAAATCAGATTTTTCCTTAGATCTGGAATATGTCTTACCTCTTTCAACAACCATTGGTTTTCATTACTTTTCTTTATTTTTACCCTTCCCATTCCAACAATTTTGCATGGTGCATCATCAACCAAATGAACCTGTCTAAAATCACCTTGAACATAATATAGAAATGTGTCCTATGGGGTGTGGCATGAAACGAAGTGCCTGAATATACCACCCAAGACTTAGAAATATTATCTACAGACAGAATCAAAGCATATTTTACACATAACCTGTCCAACCAATATTCCAGCGCCCTTAACTCCAATTCACATTGAGTGAATAACTCAACTAGGCATTCTCCTTCTGTTGGGACAAACATCAATATCTGTTTTGTTTCCTCCACGATGAGCTCTTTTTGTTGTCTCCCTTTCACCTCTACAACATCTATGCTAGCCTCTCCTCAGTCGCTTGGCATGAATATCTCGAATCCCCTAATGATCAGAATGCCCTCCAATCCTCCTTCTCTATTACAGAAGTTTGTAACTTCTGATCATCTTCATTCATGTAGTTCATAGTTCTATGTGAATCTTCATCTGAGTGAGGTTTATCTTTTGCCTCCTGATCTATCAATGATCTCTCAGCTAAGTTCACCTATTCTCCCTTGCCCACCTAGCAATATGGGATGTCTCTTCTGCCCACCTGACATTTTACAATATCCATTGATCCCTTATCATTGCCCACCTGACAATCTATGAGATTTTTTCCAGATCTCCTTTCTTCATGACCGAGGTTTTCAACATGCCTCACCTATTGGAAAAACAGGATCGCAGAGAAATAAAATAAAACAAATAAGGAAATAAAATACAGAAGATACACAATACAATAGAGACACAAATATACGTGGTTCACCCAGTGTGGGCTATGTACACCAAAAAAATTTACAGGTCCTTCCTTTATTATTATCCATCAATCGAAGGGATACAACCTACAACAAACTCATTCTAACTTCCTCTTCTTTCTCTCATAGTATCCTCTCTCAAAATACAATATTCATTATCATCCTTAGCCGCATTACCTTTCCCTCATAAAAGAGGGTTTCCTTCTAGGGGAATAAACCCTAGCATAATTTATACCGTTATATATGCGACCTTATAATGAATGATCTAGATTTATAATGAAATTACAATATATATTTACAAGGAAAATTTTCCTTACCCGTAGAGGGGGTAACCCCCCTCTACACTCCCTTACGTGGAAGAGTGTACATACTTCTCGGGTGTAAATACTTCATGGGATATAAATACAACTGAAAACAAAATACCTTTGAATCAAAAAGATAATCAGGCTCCACAACCAACAATCTCCCACTTGGAGACTGATCTCAACAACTCCACCATTGTTGTATATGCTAGACTCTGAACCTTGTTGGACCTATCAAATTTCTCATCTTCATCTTCATTCTTCTAGACCAACTGAAACTGAGTAGGAAATCAGTTTCTCCCTAGTTACTCCCTTTGTTAACATGTCTCGAGGATTATGGCTAGTCTGTATCTTTTCCAACTTCAAATGTTCATCTTCCAAGGAATATCGTATGAACTGGTACCTCAATTGTATATTCTTAGTCTTTGAATGGAAGGATGAGTTCTTTGCAAGATGAATGTCACTCTCACTGTCAAAGTACAACCTTCTATTCTCCTGCTTCTTTCCCAATTCCTCCATAAACCTCTGTAACCAAACCATATCTTTACTATCTTATGTAGTAGGAACATACTCTGCCTCTATTTTTGAAAGTGAAACAACCTTTTGTAGTTTTGAAATCCAACTTATTGTTGTTCCACCTATAGTAAAAACATACCCTGTGGTGCTCGTCTTTATCACCTGCCATATCTGAATCAACATATCCCTGTAGAAAAGTGTATGAACCTCCAAAACATAATGCATGAGTAGCAATACCTCTCAAATACCTGAGAATCCACTTTACTACCTCCCAATGTTCTTTACCTGGATTGTTCATATACCTGCTCACAACTCCCACTACATGTGCAATATCTGGTCTTTCCAAACCATTGCATACATTAAGCTACCAACTGCTGATGAATAAGGGACCCTGGACATGTATTCTATCTCCTTCTATGTCTTGGGACACATTTCCTTTCATAATTTGAAATGGTTGGCCAAAGGTGTACTGTCTAGTTGTTCATTCTGCATTCTGAACCTCTCCAACACCTTCGCTATGTACTCACCCTAAGACAATGCCAATTTTTTATTTTTCCTGACTCTTGTTATTCTCATACCAATGATTTCCTTTGCATCACCCAAATCCTTCATCGCAAATGAATTAGATAATTTCTTCTTGAGCAAATTTATATCATGCATATTAGACCCTCCAACAAGCATGTCATCTACATATAATAGCAAGATAATATAGCTTCCATTTTCTATCTTTTTAAAATAAACACAATGATCAGAATGACATCTACTATAACCCTATTCCATCATAAACCTGTGAAACTTCAAATACCATTGCCTTGGAGATTTATTTAGGCCATAAAATCTCTTTTTCAACTTGCATACAAAATTCTCCTTCCCTTTGACATCATACCCCTATGTTTGTTGCATATAAATCTCTTCCTCCAAATCCCCTTGGAGAAAATTTGTTTTAACATATAATTGTTCAAGATGAAAATCTTATACTGCCACAAGACTTAAAATAGTCCTAATTGAAATCATTTTAACAACAATAGAAAATGTTTCATCAAAATCTATACCTTTTTTTTGTGCAAACCCCTTTACAACAAGTCTAGACCTATACTGCTTTATTCCTCCATCTTCTTCCTTCAAATTGTAAACCCATTTATTCTAAAATGATCTTTTTCCTACAGGAAACTAAACCAAGTGCCAAGTATGGTTATTTATCAAGGAATCCATTTCCTCTTTCATTCCTTTCTCCCACTTATTTTGGGTGTCTACATGCATTGCTTCTTCATAACATTCTGGTTCACCAGAATCAGTCAACAATAAATAATACAATGAAGGAGAGTGTTGTTCAGGGGGTATACTTAACCTGGTATATTTTCTAACAATACTTGAAGGTGTTTGAGGTACTTATTGTGCATGTTGTTGTACATTTTGATTTTCTCATTCCTTTGGAATTTCTTTTTCAGTGATCTAGTCAAGCACTTTGTATTTTTTTTTTTTTCTTGTTTCTTTCCCTACAACTGATCTTTTTACATGACCTTCTCATTGAATATGACATATCTACTCCTAATTATTTTGTTATTTTCATAATAACATAAGCAATAACCAAAATAATTAACACCGTATCCAATAAAGGTACACTTCTTGGAATTTTCCTCAAGCTTTGTTCTATTATCTTTATTGATATGGACAAATGCTTCACAACTGAAAATATTCAAAAAATAATAGTTTACCTTTTTTTCTATCCATTCCTCCTCTAGCATTCTACCATCGAAATATCTCGAAGGAACTGTGTTTATTAAGTAAACAATAGTATCTACAACATCTACCCAGAACTTTAAGGGAAAACCAAGATGCAATCTCATACACCTTGCACGCTCCAACATTGTCCTGTTCATCCTTTATGACACAACATTTTCTTGTGGTGTTCTTGGAACCGTCTTCTCTCTACGAATCCCATGGTATGAACAATAATCATCAAACTCCTTGCTGCAATATTCACCTCCATTATCTATTCTGAGAAACTTCAAACTTTTTCATGTCTCATTCTCAACCAAATCTTTCCATTTCTTAAAAGTATCAAAAACATCAGGTTTTTGTCGAATGCAATAAACCCAAGTTTTTATAGTTTCATCATCAATAAAAGTAACATAGTAATGAGAGACACCAAAATATGATGCCTGATTTGGTCCCCATACATTTGTATGCAGAATCTCTAACCTTTCACTCTTCTCTTCTTTTCCGTCTCTAAGAAATCTGACTCTCTTTTGTTTTCCATAAACACAATGCTCACAAAAGTCCAAATCAATTTGTTTAAGATCCGGTAACAAATTTCTTTTGTGAAATATCTTCATTCCCTTCTCACTCATGTGCCTTTGCCTATGATGCCAAAGTGTTGTATCCACTCCTGTATAAGCTAAAGAGATACAAGAGTCAATACTACCAGTACATAAATACAATGTACCTACCTTCTCTCTTTTTCCTATCACCAATGATCCTTTGATGACCTTCCACGTATTACCTATAAATATGGATATACAACCTTCACTTGCCAACAATCCTGTTGAAATCAGATTTTTCCTTAATTCAGGAACATGTCTTACCTCTTTCAACAACCATTGGTTTTCATTACTTTTCTTTATTTTTACACTTCCCATTCCAACAATTTTGCATGGTGCATCATCACCCAAATGAACCTGGCTAAAATCACCTTGAACATAATATAGAAAATGTTTCCTATGGGGTGTGGCATGAAATGAAGCCCCTTAATCTACCACCCAAGACTCAGAAATATTATCTACAGAAATAATCAAAGAATATTGTAACACATAACCTGTTACAGTTTCTTCCTGATTTATCTGTTGTTGTCCATCTCTTTGTTTCTTTGGAGATTTGCAGTCTTTCTTCGGATGTCCTTTCTTCCCAAAAATCCAATACTCTATCTTTCCAAGTCTGGATTTGGATCTTCCCTTCCTAGAATTCCTGCAGTTCCCTGAGCCCTTTCCTCTATCCTTTTGTCTTCCTATATTCTCCATGTTCAATACACTACCTGATGTCTCACCTGTGTTTTTCCATCGCATTTCCTCACTAAGGATAACACCAACAACATCATCAGATTTTAGAGTATTTGAACTAGAGACAGAGTTACTTACAACCATGACCAATTCGTTCCATATTTTTGGCAATGAGCACAAGATTATAAGAGCCCCGACCTCATCATCAAAGTCCACTTTTAGAGAAATTACTTGATTAGTAACCGTATTAAATTCATTTAAATGATCTGTAATAGACCCACCTTCTGACATCTTCATATTAAATAATATCTTCATTAGAAATACCTTATTGGACATCAAGGGTTTTTCATACAGTTTAGCCAATGTGTCCATCAAACCCTTCGTTGTCTTTTTGATGCAGACCCCTGATTGTTCTAATTTCTCCTTGAGCCAAAGAGGCTCTGTTGGATCCCTGTTGAAACCTTCAATGAATTTGATCAATAGGTATTTCACGAAAACTCCACCTGCACAATGTACACTAGGTGTGTGTCTTCACCTCCACGTGACCACAACCCTAGCCTTAGCACAAGCGCTTTTCATGTCTCACGATCTTGTGATTTCTTGAATCGAAGACCCTCAAATCCAAACCTCCAATACTCAAGATGTTATACGGGTATGGCTCCTTCTTTGCTAGCACCTCTACAAGAAACCACTGGCTAGGGCCTAACTCTAGCACCCCTCACAACTCACAACTTCACAATTTGGAGTGTTGAACCCTAATGCTCCTCCTTTGAAAAATCCTGAAGCACAATAAGTTAGCGATGTGTTAACTCCTTCCAAGGTGACACATGTATGCCACTTGTAACCTACTTCCACCTTTTCTATGTGCTCTACGTTGTGCCACCTGTCAACCATGCGGTCCCCACCTAACGGATGTGACATGTATTCGCACGAGCCCTCGGCACTCGGCACTTTGCGATTTTAGCAATCAAGGTGCAACTCCTTGATCCCTGAAGCCCCAATACATGATGTAGCGAGGCCCCAAATCTCACAGCTCTCCTTCCTCCTTGATCGACGGTTCAGATCGAATCCTGATCTTGCGACTCGGGGCTTTGAACCATAAAGAAATCCACCTCCCCAGTCATGATAACTGAATTCACGAGATGGTCTAGATCTCTGCCACCTATCCTCCAAAATGGACAATCCTGATTCTTTCAGAACTTGATGAGTCCTCTTCCTTATGTCATTATGAGGTTTAAACCTCATGCACCTTCCCTAGATCTGATGGCTCATGGCGACTCAGAACCTCACCCTCGAAGTTTTTTGTCGTCCGTTCTACCCTTCTATGCGGCTTGCCAAGGATCAAAACCCTTTCACCTTCTCCTAGATCCAATGACTATCGGTCCTTAATGCTAGATCTAAAGGCCCAGATCTAATATATAACACACTCTTCTATGTGCCTGGACGTAGACTCCAACGGTCCAGAATCTTGTGCTCTGTCTGATCTAACGATAGTTGTGCTCTTCCTCCTGAGCTTCCTGGCTTTTTGACTTAGAATATTTTCTAAGTCTCAAAGGTCTTGACCTTTTACTCTTCCTCTTGCAAGCCTAGTTCCTTTGGGTCTCATCTACATTGTAGAAATGCTTCCCCTCCTGAGCTTTTTCCACTTAGAAACCTCAAAAGGTTTTCTATGTGCACGTTCTTCTTGTGGTTTCTCTTCTGAGATTATGGACCTCTAACAAGTCCACTCTCCCACACTCCTTATGTTGTTGATATTTCAAATAACTCAGATTTGAGGTCGTTTCTTGGACAAAAATGCCTCACTCCCTCTTGGCATCCTTCTGCTCGATGCACACCTTGCAGAGCCTATAGGGTATTCAACAACCCTGTGAGTGTCTTCTCTTAGACACTTCCCTTATCTCAGAACTTGGAAGAGAGTTCTTCTCAGTGCTCTCCTTGCACTCGCTCGATGCCCTCCTGGTAGAGCTTCTACAGAATCGTCAGTGACTCTATCTTCTCACTGAAACTTGATATAGAGTTCCTTCTATGCGCCCTGTGCATCCACTCAATGCCCTCCTGGCAGAATCTCATATAATTCTCTAAAATTCTATCTTCCTTGTGCCCTATTCTTCACAGTTCTTCTTTCAAGTTGTTCAGCAACCTTGAGGCCTCCTCCTTGAGTCAATGACTACCTCTGGTGTGCCCTCTTGGCATGTCTTTGTCTAGAATTCCGCAGAGTTCATAAGTGCACTCTTGCACTGGTTTTTAGAGACCACAGTACTCTGTCATGCACTCTTGCATGGAACCACAAAGAACCAGAATTGGAATAAAATAACCCAATAGACAATAATTTATGTCTATAACCTACAAATGCGTACAAACATACATCTACGGCATTTCATCAACACATAAAGACATTCATTCACAAACATAGAATAACATGCAAGAAAATTGCTCTGCTTGTATTAATATCAAATGCCTCTTTACAATGTGAGCTCGGACTGTAACAAAGTCATGACTTCTTCTCTTCCTCTCTCTTGACTCTATACTTATCTACCTCTCTACCAACTCTACTGAAAACAAAAGAAGATCTTTTTACAAAAGGGGTCTCCTCGAGCACTTTCCTCCATGCTCACCAACTCTCATTAATTACAATGAATTACATTGAATGGTTGTCTAGTCTGAATCGGATCTAGATCATAGACTTACAACCATTTAAGGCTAAATTTATGTAAATCCTGTGCACATGCATGGCTTTTGTCTCTACCAGCCTTACAAACATTTAATACAGTTTTCAATTTTTTTGAAAAATGAGAGGGTTGCACCTCTCTCCTTCCATTGAATGTGCACTTGATGTGTTGGCTAGCTGGCGTGTAGCTGGCTTGGAGTGATGCTCTTGCATCATACTCCTCTGCTACAAAAATCATGAGCTCCTGCTCATGAGCTTCCCAACATCATTGTTGAAACCCACCTGGATCCCAAATAGTTATTTGGAGTTGTTCATTTGCTCCATCACTTTGTTGTTGCTGCTACTGTTGCTTCTTCCCCACTGCTCTTGCAGGCTTCCTTCTGCTCAGCTTTCCTTTGCTGACTACTTCTAATGTTGACCTCAACATTAGCCTCCTGATCTCCTCAATCACCTCATCCAACTACTCCAATGGCTGGCTATTTGTATGAAGTCTTCTTTGTTGCACTTATGTCTTCTCAATGGCTAGATCTGCTTGATCTCCCCTGCTATATTTATCTCTCTTTGTGGTGCTGAGTGGTCACCCCGCTATAGACTCCAATTCTACACTCTCTTTACCTTTTGACAAATTTTATTCTGCCAAGTCTTCTTCCAGTTGCTCCCCAGGATGGTATGCTCCTCTATCTTCTTCCAACTTAGCCTGCCATATGTGAAAGGTTTGCACCATCACCCTTCTCTCTAGGGCTTCCAATTCTTCATACAGATCAACCAAGTCTATGTTTTCTATTTCCTCTTCTTCTTCTTATTCTGTAGCTTCTAGTACTGCAGTGATCTCCTATTTAGCTTCCTAGCTGAAAATTTTGAGCCAATTTGTTGAATGCTCATCTTTTTCTCCTTGGGAAAACGTCAATGTCTACTCCATTTCTTCTTCCAAGACAATTTCTGTTGTCTATCGTTCTTTTATTGATGCATCTGCAACACATTCTCTAGCCTCAACCATACTACTTGGTATGAACACTTCCATTCCCCCAATGATTAGAATTCTCTCATGATTCTCTCCTGTCAGCACTCCTTGTTGATATGAACTCTCCTCTAAGTTTGTGAGACTCTCAGACAGTCTCATCTCTTTTCCCTTACCCACCTGGCAATTTGGGCATTTTTTGATGCCTAGTTGGTAGTCTATGAGATCCAGTGATCCCATCTCATTTCCCACTTGGCAATCTGAACTTTCACTACTTCTCCCCTGGCAGTACACGATACCTTTTGCTGATCTCTTCCCATTGCCCACCTGACAACCTAAATGTCCACTTCTACCAACCTAGTAGTTTATGAGATCTTCAACTAATCTCATACCATTTCCCTCCTAGCAATATGAATTTCCACTACTGTCCTCCTGATAGTCTATGAGATCCTCCAATGATCTCATTTCATTGCCCACTTGGAAATTGGAAAATTCACCTCTGCCCTCCTAGCAGTTTATGAGACCTAAAATTGATCTCTCTTCGTCATCACTGAGGGTTCCTCCAACTTTTGGCTCACAGATGCAAACCATCTCTGTGTCACTGAGGCTTTCAACATACCTCAGCCACTTCCTCAACTCTTTTCATTGTTTCCTACCCAACAATTCCTTGACTAGCCACTTCACCATCTTCTGTATGGGCCACTCATACACCCAATGTTTCTTTGCATCATGTTGCATCCATAGTGCAAGATCTTCCATTCTTTCCCTTATCTCAGTGATTTCCTTGCCAATCTCTTCTTTACTCATCTATTGGTGGTATCCTCTTCCACCATGCTCATGGCCTTTAGTAGCCATTTTCCTATTCCTGTCTGCCCTCCTGACAAACTTGTTGATGTCGCTCTGCAACTGAGAGCACTTCCAGCATCTCCTACAGTCCACCTGATTGTCTATTGATTGCTACACACCTTGCAACAATCATCACAGATATTTCAACACTCTGTCTTCCTTTTCCTCTGGCTCCCTCTGCCTATAATATACAAACAGAAACAAGCTCTGATACCAAACTTGACGTGTATCAAAGTATTTTCTTTATCTACTCTGCCTCCCTCTGCCTGCGGTCTACATACAGAAAGTGGTTCTACTACCAATCTAACATAGACCCCTGACCCTCTATCTGAGATCCCCTTAGGATCGTTCTAATTTCTCCTTGATTCGAAGCTGCTCCTTTGGTTCCCTGTTGAAATATTCAATGAATCTGATCCACAGGTCTTTCACGAAAACTCCACCTGCACAACGTACACTAGGTGTGAGTCCTCACCTCCACATGACCACAAAACTGGTCTTAGCACAAGCGCTTTTTGTGTCTCATGATCTTGCAAGTTCTTGAATCGAAGACCCTCGACCCCAAACCTCGGATACCTGAGATGTGATATGGATATGGCTCCTTCCTCGCTAGCACCTCTACAAGCGACCATTGGCTAGGGCCTAACTCTAGCACCCCTCACAACTCGCAACTTCAAGAGTTGGAGAGTTGAACCCTTGTGCTCCTCCTTTGCGAAATCCTGAAGCACGATAAGTCAACAATGGGTTGACTCCTTCTAAGGTGATGTGTGTACGCCACTTGTCACCTACTTCCACCTTTTCTATGCTCTCTATGTTGCGCCACTTGTCAACCATGCAGTCCCCACCTAACGGATGTGACATGTACTCGCACGAGCCCTCGGTGCTCGGCATTTCGTGACTTTAGCGATCAAGGTGCAACTCCTTGATCCTCAAAACCTCGATACACGATGTACTGAGGACTCAAATATCACGGCTCTCCTTCCTCCTCGATCGATGGTTTAGATTGAATCGTGATCTCGTGACTTGGGGCTTTGAAGCATAAAGAACTCCGTCTCCCCACTCGCGATAACCAAATTTGTGAGATGATCTAGATCTCTGCCACCTATCCTCCAAAATCGATGGTCCTAATGCTTTTGGGACTTGACGAGTCCTCTTCCTTATGCTATTACATGGCTGAAACCTCATGCACCTTTCCTGTATCTGATGGCTCACGGCGACTCGACACTTCACCCTCAAAGTTTTTTGTCATTCATTCTACCATTTTGTGCGGCTTCCCAGGGATCAAACCCCTCGCACCTTCTCCTGGATCCAGCGACTATCGGTCGTTGATGCTAGATATGACGACCCAGATCTAATCTCTGACGTGCTCCTCTATGTGCCTGGAAGTAGACTCCAATAGTCTAGAATCTCATCCTCTATCTGATCCCATGGTAGTTGTTCTCTTCCTCCTGAGCTTCTTGTCTTTTTGACTTAGAAGATTTTCTAGGTCTTGAAGGTCTTGACCTTCGACTCTTCCTCTTGCGAGCCCAGTTCCTTTATGTCTCATCTGCATTGTAGAAATGCTTCCACTCCTGAGATTTGTCCACTAAGAAACCTCAAAAGGTTTTCTCTGTGTGCGTTCTTCTTGCGCTTTCTCTTCTAAGCTTATGGACCTAGAACAAGTCCACTCTCGCACACTCCTTGTGCTGCTGATATTTTGAATAACTCATATTCGAGGTTGTTTCTTGGAAGGAAATACCTCACGCCCTCTTGGCATCCTTCTTCTTGATGCACACCTTGCAGAGCCTACAAGGTATGCAACGACCCTGTGAGTGTCTTCTCTTAGACACTTCCCTGATCTCATAACTTGGAAGAGAGTTTTTCTCTATGCACTCCTTGCACATGCTTGATACCCTCTTGGAAGATATTCTACATAATCGTCAATGACTTTGTCTTCTCACTGAAACTCGATATAAAGTTCCTTCTATATGCCCTTTGCATCCACTCAATGCCCTCCTGGCAAAGTCTCACAGAATTCTCTAAAATTGTGTCTTCCTTGTGCCCTCCTCTGCACAGTTCTTCCTTCAAGGTTTTCAACAACTTTGAAGCCTCATCTTTGAGTCAATGACTTCCTCTGGTGCGCCCTCTTGGCATGTCTTTGTCTAAAATTCCACAGAGTTCAGAAGTGCACCCCTGCACTAGTTTTCAGAGACTGTAATACTCTGTCATGCACTCTTGCATGAAACCACAAAGAACCAGACCTGGAATCAAAGAACCCAACAGACAACAATTTCTGTCTGTAAACTACAAATGCATACAAACATACATCTACAACATATCATCAACACATAAAGACATTCATTCACAAACATAGAATAACTTATCTACTTGTATTAATATGAAATGCCTCTTTACAATGTGAGCTTAGACTGTAACAAAGTCACGGCTTCTTCTCTTCCTCTCTCTCGACTCTATTCTTCTCTACCTCTCTACTGACTCTACAGAAAACAAAAGGGGGATCCTCAAGCACTTCCCTCCATCCTCACCAACTCTCATTAATTACAATGAATTTCATTGAATGGTTGTCTAGTCTGAATCGGATCTAGATCTCATCCTTACAACCATTTAAGGCTAACTTTATCTAAAGCCTATGCACATGCATGGCTTTTGGCTCTACCAGCCTTACAAATATTTAATGTAGTTTTCAATTTTTTTTTAAAATGAGAGGGTTGAGCCTCTCTCCTTCCGTTGAATGCGTGTTTGATGAGATGGCTAGCTGGCGCATAGCTGGCTTGGACTGATGCTCCTGCATCACTTTTCTTTCGAAATATTGAAATCCACCGATGCTGCCAGGCTCAACCATATCATTCCTAGAGCCTTTATGTCAAGAATCTCCCATTCTTTTTCCTTCATAGCCGTCAGTTTCTTTACTATTCTTCCCAATGGTAGGAATAGATCTTTCAAATATAAATAATCTTCCATCTGCATCTTCCATAACTGGTAGTTTTGACCGTTAAAGTTTTCAACCCTAAACTTTCCATCTTTTGATATTTCTCCCACTCGAACTAGGAACCGACTTTTCCAGTGAGTTACTTTTCTCTCTTATACCAGTTGTTGGAAAAACAGGATCACGGAGCAATAAAATAAAACAAATGTGGAAATAAAATACATAAGATACACAACAAAATAGATACACAGATATATGTGGTTCACCCAGTGTGGGCTACGTCCACAAAAGAAATTGCCAGGTCCTTCCTTTATTATTATCCAGTAATCGAATGGATACAACATACAACAAACCCGTTGTAACTTCCTCTTCTTTCTCTCACAGTCTCCTCTCTAAGAATACAACATCCACTATCATCCTTAGCCGCAATACATTTCCCTCATAAAAGAGGGTTTCCTTCTAGGGAAAGAAACCCTAACATAATTTGTACCGTTAGAACTGCGACCTTATAATGAATTGTCCATATTTACAATGAAATTACAATATAGATTTACAAGGAATTTTTTTCTTTAGGGACTTCGCCCCCGGACCCCGCAGAGGTGGTAATTCCCTTCTACACTCCCTCACATGGAAGAGTGTACATACTTCTCATTTGTAAATACTTCATGGGGTATAAACACGACTAAAAACAAAAGACCTCTGAATCAGGAAGACAATCACGATCCATAAACAACATTAGCCACCTTCATAGCATTTGTTGTTGCTTTCTAGCCAACAACATCTGAACAGGCCATCTTGTTGTCCTCTTAAAAGGTCATTTGTACCTCCAGTGTACCTTTGAATCCTACTGCATATTGAATGCTAGCTCCTTCATCTCTGCTCAAATTTCACTGAGCTCAGTGTCCATCTTTGCCTTTCATTTCTATGAGTGAACTTCTCCTCGACCATGCATATGACCATCAATGTAAATTCCAAGGACCACGTAATGCTACCAACACAACCTTAAATTAACCTTTAAATCTCTGATACCATTTTATAACTTCCTCGGCATCAACCCCACTATCGGGAAATGCTACTACACAGAACGATCTCATACAGTTATATATATAATATGAATTAAATATAATTAAAAAATTTAACATGGAGTTACTGCTGCCATTCAGACTTAAATAGAATTAACAACAATTCAAACTTGCAAAGGAATACATGATAACATTTCAAAACATAAACATGCATCACATATAAATTAAGTACAAAATTAATACTTATCTTTTAAACTAGCGTAACACCACCAACTACGTGTAGACCTTCCATGAACCTACCAGCCTTAGATCACGTTTCTCATCACTCTCATCAATAGGTCACCCCCGAGATGGGACTAAGCTCCACCGAGCAAGGGAATACTACGCTAGGCAAGGTCAATGGAAGAAACACATTTTACGAGGAAGGATTCTCTCCTAGGAGCCACTTATTCCCACTTCTCACATACTCTCATTCTCCACATGCCTGTCCCACCTCAGGAGTATACACCTTCACTACCACCAAGACAGTCCTTCGGCTACTAAACCTCCCTTGACTTGGGCTTTAACAATAGGTCGAACCAGAATTCTCTAAGATTTGTGGAATCTATCAGACCCATTCCAACAGTTCTCACTTCCTCCGCACACTCTCTCAACTGGAGAGAGTCACTCACAGGCCTTACAACCTACCTCTTCAACCACAACCACTTCTCTCACTTGGAGAGGGTGTTGCACATAGGCCTGACCACCTACTTCTTCAACTCTGTTCTAGTATAAGGAGGAAAACAAGGCTCAACAAGGAATGAATGACGGTATCCAATCACACTCAGCCAAGGGATTGCATGGCCACAACAACCAATAGCTAAAACACACACAACATAGACAATTATAGTATGCTCAGTTTTCTCAGAAGACAACAACCCAAACAGCTCAGCAGGAACTCAGATTTCTAGTGTGGATAAACCATGTTGACAGGACACACAGGAGACATGACTTAGTCCATGGGTTTGCCACTGGTTTTCAAGGTGCGTAATAAGGAATAAATGCAAAGGTCGAATGCAAACTCAAATGGTTCAAACAGAGCATGCATTCACTTCTCAAGAAAACATCATGGTTTTATGGTTTCAGTGTTGTGTGAGGGTATGCATAGATGAGTCGCCCAATCGCATGGTTCAGACAACCGACAAAAGAATGGAGGATTAAGCCCCATCACGGCCAAATTATTGGGTTAAATTGCATGTTCTTGGGCTGACACATGTCACCCATGAAGCTGTATGCACTCTATCAAGTAAGCGTTCCCTTTTCTAGGAACTTAGGATACAAATAATACCCTTCACACCACTTTCGAATAATAATAAATTATTATTCAAGGAATTAAGCCCTCAATCTTAGCCCCTCTACCAACCTTTCAGTGCCCTCTCCCTTACCCATTTTGTGGAATTGTATTTCCCCATCACTCTTTCTTCGTGGTTGGTCGGCATGCAATGATGTTTATATATTATATTAATGATCTTCATAATTACATATACAAAATGAGGCTCTTGGCCTCTAACACTTAGGCTCTCCGACCTAAAAAACACATAAGCCCACCATCTTATCAATACTTGACTCATCAACCTACAACATATGATTACAATTGATAAACATGATTACAATTCATAATATAACTAGGGCACTACCAAGGAATATTACAATCCCCTCCCCTTATTTTTTCACTTTCCTCAGTGCAACTCTTTACACAACATCAACAAGATTTTCAAAATCTTAAAAAAGATGCAGGTATTCTTCCCACATAGCATCCTCATGCTCTCATGTCGCATCTTCGGGACCGTACCAGGTCCATTGGACCTTTACAAGCCCTATGGCTCGATTCCGGAGCTGTTTTCTTTTCCAGTCCAATATGTGCATAGGATGCACTTGCAGGACACCTTCTTTATCCACCTAAATCACATTCAAATCGATTACATGATTAGCATCAGGTATATATTTCTTAAGCAATGAAACATGAAACACATTATGTACAGTCATTAATGTAGGTAATGCAAGCATATATGAAATATATATATACATATATTGTAGAAATTATCTAAGGTCCTATGAGGCTGCCATCTAAGGTCTATCCTTGACCTTAGTATGGCTCTAAGTTTCAACTACATGGCTTTCTTCTTTTTCTATTTTAGGACAGCAAATAGTCATCCCACCTTATGCTCAATGTTTTATAGGTTAAGTGCTCTTTTAAGGTGCCCTTGTAAGTGTTTTCTTATCTCAATGTTAGCACATGCAATATAACTTAAAACACANNACTTAAAACACATAACACTACCTCTAGATCTTGAACTTTAAAATGCTGATGTACACTTCTAAACATGCATAGATTTGACACAGGTATTTTTGGTCAACACAACCCTAGATAAAACCCCCCTGGGGAAAACCATTTTGGGATATATGTCTATATAATTATGATTAAAGCAAGAGATACAACAAGTAATGAAATACAATGGAACCTATATACATAGCAAGCTCCTCATGATCCTTGCCACAAGATCCAGAGAAAGAAGTGCCCAAATTGTGGTGCACCCTCTCCCTTTGTTGCCCTCTGTACTGAACTGAGACACCCAAGCTCATATGTAGCCCAATGAAGAAATCCCTCCACAGGAATGTCCTCTCCTGTGTTTCCTCTCCATAGAAACTGTCAGAGCTCAAATCCTCTAAGAAGATCTACTACCAGGTAGTTGCCAGTCCTCTCAACTCATGCTCCCTCCTCCAAGAAGAAATGATCATAATAAATAAACTGAACCTAAAACTGAATGTCTCTCTCCACAGAAACTAGCACCCAAGATATCCTCTCCCAATGCATTAGACCTCAACCTGATATGACATGTCCCCCTCTCCTCATGAGCAAATGAAGGATGATAAATGTGCCTCTCCTCCTTAAGATATGCCCCTCCTCTAAGAAAAGTGCTCCCTCTGAAGAATGAAGGCTAAATCTCCATGGATAACCTCTCCATGCAAGCTCCAAGCTAACACAAGATCCTCCTCAATCTCTCAAGGGTTTTTCTAAAACCCTCATGAAGTGCGCCCCTCTCCTCCTTAAGATATGTGCCCTCCTTCTCTTCTCCAAAAATCTCAAGTGAAGAAAAATGAGTCTCCAAAATGCCTTTACCCTCTCTTTAGCCTCCTCATGCCAACCCTAAAAGATCAATGGCCTAGATTAGACCTAGCCAAGTCTAATCAATGGGTGAGATAAACTCCAATAATATCACTAAAGAAACCCACTTTCCTTAGTTTCTTTATGTCTATTAATTCACCCTCTTTATGTCTATTAATTCACCCACATTGTGAATTAATTGTCGCTTTATGACTTAAGTGACATATTTCAATTTTGACTTAAAACTCCTAAGTCAAAGTGAAATTAGAATCATAAAGTACAGTACAAGGGTAATAGTCTTCCCCCTTTGTGCTTATAGACTCATAAGCACATCGGGACCACTTTCCAAGGTACCCAAATATCAACACTCCCTCTTACTGAGGAAAGTGTTTGTCACCACCAATCCATCCCTACAGTGGACATGGTTGCCTCGTGGCATATGCTCGGTGAGTATGGATGTACCCTGATCGCTGAAAGTCGACTCTGTCACAGATCTACTCAATCTGTATGATCTATAAATGGCATTGAATCTCCATCTATCCAAGATCACCTAGATCTCGGCATCACACCAAAGATCTCCACCATGGTCTCCCACCAAGGATTTCCTCCTACTCATGGCCTCTCACCAAGAGTCTCTGCTCTTGGCATCTCACCAAGAGTCTCCCCTTCTTGGTCTCTCACCAAGAGTCATCAACTTGGCCTCTAACCAAGTCACTTCCACCTGAAGTGGATCTAGAGCCATGTGAGGATCTAGAGCCCGTCTGATAAGCCATGTGAGGCTCAAGCCTCTGTGGTTCCCTGTTGCTCCTCCTCCTCATCCTCTGATGCAATGAAGTTGTAGCACCAACTCTTTGTCTACTCGAATGCTCTGAAATTGTAGCTATACTGGGTGGACCAGTAACCCACTCTAAATATGTCCAGGGACATTGAGTCTGATCTCCCTCTGAATCACTGCTATGCATCAGGTGGTCCTCATCAACTCGGTCTCCCCAACTAATGTTGGATGGTGTAATGGTAGATAAAGTAGTAATGAATGCACACTCTCTCACAAACCAATCACTGAACTCTATTTCCTCTTCTGTCACTGCTGACCCATCATGTTGCTTCTTCTTCTTCTTGGGACGTTGTCTTGCATAGTAACCCATCTCTCCACAAGCAAAGCATCTCACTGTTCTCATGTCTCTCCTCTACCCACTGTTGTTGCTGCTCTCTCCTCCCTATGGTGGGGCCCCAAACTTGGGACCTTGCCGACCTCCACGACCCATCTTCTTCTTGCCCTTTGTCCAAAGAGGAAGGTCCTCATCACCAGAAACTGTCTACTGTTGTTGTCTAGAAGCCTCGACTGCAAGCCTAATATCCTCCTAGACGATGTCTTGAAGCCCACACATCATTGAGAGATTGATAAATATGGCTTTAGGTAAAGTTTTAGTAAATATATCAACAGCCTGATATTATGTTATGAAAACACAAAGTTCTCATGAACCAAGTGTCTCAAATAGTGATCATGTAGCTCAACATGCTTCATCTTACTGTGGGCATACGAATTGTCAACAACCTATATGGACCTTTGGTTATCACAGTAGATTGTAGTCAAGGTATGAATAGGAAAACCTAGCTCTCACAAAAGTTCGTGAATCCATACTACTTCAGTACGTTATTGAACTATTGATACTAAGAGGAGGGGTGAATAATTGTCAGGTACAATTTATCACCTTTTGCAATTTTATTTTCAATCAAATAATGTATTCAATATAGAATAAATAAAAGTAGAAGAAATACACAGTGTATAATAGATATATGTCAAAATCCACTCAATGTTTTTCTTTTATAATAAAATATTACATTAAAATGAAGCTACGACTTCCAGTATTCTCTAGTGACAACCAAAAGGAGTCTACAACCCCTTCATTTATAGGTTCCAACCTGAAGGAAGCTCCAACTTCTTGTATTATTTGGCTCAAACTGAAATGATCAGGGGATCAAATTTTGCTCAAAAATTTAAAGTGATTGGAATTTCTTCAAATCGAACGAGAGCGTAGGCCTTGTTGTTACAAACCCAACACAACTTGTTTGGTTTCAAACGAACATTGGGAGTGAGAGATATCACATTCTATTCAAATTTACAAACAAGCAAAAAAAAGGGTTGTTGACTGTACAGTCCGTATGGACACTGACGTGGAAAGTCGTACGACATGTGGTAGACAGGCATTCAGATAGTTGGCAGGTGACTTGGCATGTTTGGCAGCGAATGGAATGACGACATGTGGCCTAGTCAATGGCCACCATGTGTCACCCATTTATTGGTTTAAAACTTATGTCATTGGCCTGAGTCGACCCCGCGACCTCCGGGCAGGGGCAAATACTTGGCAAAGAGCCGGCAACCGGCATGCCACCAGTTGTTCCTTGTTATATATATGGTGCAATATATATATATATATATATGTTTGTATATGCGTGTGGTTTGGCGCACGACCGGGTCGGGGCTTAGCCCAAGCCCTTGGTTGCACGATATGTTACATATGACCCACAACTATATCATATGGACACGCGCATGTAGTTGTGCTTGTTCAAACAGTTATATCAATGAACCACCATTTTGCCTTTGACCATTGGCTTATGTAACGATAGCCTATGTTAATGCTAGCACATGGACGCATGGGTCATACGACCTAGTCGTTGACGGTTAGGGGCTAGGTGCGCCCGTAACTATCCTATAGTTTGCATGGTTCACGCGGTTGCATCCAGTGCTAGGTTTTTATGCTTAAATATGCATGTGGGCTAGGTTGAACCAACAAGGGTGTGTTTTGTAGATGCAGATACAACAAGCTTGAAGGGGGGACTTCAAGGAAGCCTATCTTCTTCATTTTTTGGCCAAACGAGGTGCCGAAAAAGCCTAACTAGGGGTTTTTGGATGTTATGAAGCCATTGGAGAAGTCTATTTGGAATTTTGACCATTGTAAAGAACATTTTTGAGAACTTTGAGAAAATAATATTAATGATCCATTGGAAGCTGGACTAGGAGATGTAGCCCAAGAGAGGGGTGAACTCCTTTATCATTTGTTGTGTTATGTGTTTTCCATTAATTGATTATGTTGCTATTTATATGCATCTTGAATGAGTAAATCCTATTAAAAATTATGTTGCAAAGATGATCCATTTGCATTTTAATACATAAAATTTTACTTGCAAATATTTTCAAGAATACAAGTCTACTTCATTTTTAGATCAAGTT
>CBVK0101019863.1:0-12470 GCA_900067695.1 Picea abies
CATAGAAACCCTTTCCACAAAAAGTTCTAGAGAGTTGTCCTTTGATTGTTTTCTTTTAGTTCTACTCCAGCCATAGAGCCATAGCCTTGGGGGACGAACAGAGTTTGGTGAATTTCCCTATTAGACCGTTTTCGGCCAGTTAGAGAGAAAAAGGTCTCGAAGAGGGGGAGTGGACCGACACTTTTGGGATTGCTTCTAGCCTTTTGACGAATCTAGAGGTATGGGCGCCCTTGGCAGATTTTGAATAGGAGGAGATCAATGTCTGAAACGCTGCAAGATTAGGCGACGACGGGGGTTGGGGGGGTCCCCCAAGCCCAAGGCCATGGTGTCTTGCATTGGAACCCTAGGGCCTATCAGGGGAATCTCGAGGTGCGCTTCTTGAGGCCACTAGTTTTGTGAAATGCATGCTAAAAGAAGATGTGAAATAAGAAGTATATCTTATCAACCAATAGAATCTTTAATAAAAGTAATTAAAATATTATTAGAAAATAACTATTTTACTTTTCCTATGTACAAGTAATTAAAATATTATTAGAAAATAACTATTTTACTTTTCCTATGTACAATTTTGAGAAAAATAGAAAATATGTTTAGTCAAAGGAAAGTAATTGAAAGTCAACATTGAAGCGAATGCTAGAGTCATGGCCTTCGACAGGGACTAATAAGACTCATGCATATTGACACTGCAGTGCATTGACGTACACTTGTTGCCCCATCAACAACTATCATATACATCATTTAGTGCCCCTTTTTAAGAAATAAATTGTAATACTTAAAAATATTTTTCTCGATGACTTTCAATTTATTTCATGCATTGCAATGCATAGTCATGAGAAAAACACCAATATTTTTCCATACTTGTGTGGTGCATTGATGTAGATGAAACACACTAGTATATATTGTGTCGAGTGCCCAATAAATAAATGCACCACCACAATTTCCAAGGTAACTAATATTAGTGCATTGAATTTAATTGTATACACCATAAATGGTGCAATATGTAGATATAAATTAAACACACTTACATAAGATAACTTGTCAATTGTGGTGGTGCATTCATGTTTATTAGATACACTAGTTACTAGAAAATGCACCTCCAAACAAATTCATAATTTCACCACATTAGTGATGTTTTCTCATCATTATACGTATCAATGCATGAAATAAACTTGAGAAAAACATTATGATGTGGTGCATTAATTATATCAATCAGTATTCTAGATAATGTCTAGGAGCTCCATGGGTGGTATAGTGGGAGTTACAACACATTGCAATGTCGAGTTATAGGTGTATTTATTTTTGTAGTGAGTTTATAGTGACTATACACATTGTAGTATTGTGGATTAATACTAATTAGATACACTGTATGTAATGTTTTTTTGTACACACCAATTGTTTATGTGTAAAAACAATTTATGGAAGAAGTGTACAGTGCATTGATATTAACAAGAGCACCGATTGTGTTTCTCTGTATACATGCACCAATGATTGATGCACACAAACAATTTCAAATGCATTGATGTCATTTAAAAAAAAATGAAATAATTGGCAAATTACCTAATTAATTTGAAAAAAAAAACAATGAAAATGTAAATACAATGGTTACGAGGAAATCATGCATAGTCATTGTAGAAATCTAAAAATGATCTAGAGATTCTTTGTAAAATCTCAAACTGAATTAAAATCTATTATAGATTAAATCGTCAAGGAAATCCAATGATTTAGACATAAAGAACTACAAGGTGAGAGTACAATGCAAAAATGCATTAATGCTTAAAATGCATAAAAGCACTTGTGGAGGGTAAAAATCAGTAATTGGATGATATATTTTTTTAATACCCTAATGTGATGCATCTTATGCACCAACACATCAATGCATCAGTACCATAATAGCACCTTGAAGTAAAATTATTAGAGCTCACTGATAATGACAAATTTTAAAAAGGTGGATTTTATAAAATGTACATACTCACTATCTCTAATCAACATAAATGCACTATCATAAATATAAATGTGTATAATCACTATTAACACCCCCACAAAAATAAGACATGTACCATTACATTGTAGTGTGTTTTTTTCCAGGGAAAAATTTTCTCGAGTTTATATATTGTATAAAATCATTTACATTGCACTCCAAACGACCAAGCAGTCGGAGGTTCAAGTCTGAAACACTGCATACACCTGTGTGTGTAATATAACCCAGCAGGTCGAAACAAAAAATACATCACAGTCACAAACAGTCATACCAAATCCTGTTTCTGTCATCATACTGCATAATTGTTGATTTTACAGCAGATTAATCAATGGCAATTTGCTCGGCGGTCACAGGGTTGAATATTGGACAGCGATCCAACATACCAGCTACCTGTCGACAATTCTTTTGCAAGGAGTACACCCGAAACCAAGGATCAACTCGATATAACCCTGCGCATCCATTTTTTTTTTCCAGGGAAAAATTTTCTCGAGTTTATATATTGTATAAAATCATTTACATTGCACTCCAAAACGACCAAGCAAGCAGTCGGAGGTTCAAGTCTGTAACACTGCATACACCTGTGTGTATAATACCCAGCAGGTCGAAACTAAAAATACATCACAGTCACAAACAGTCATACCAAATCCTGTTTCTGTCATCATACTGCATAATTGTTGATTTTACAACAGATTAATCAATGGCAATTTGCTCGGCAGTCACAGGGTTGAATATTGGACAGCGATCCAACATACCAGCTACCTGTCGACGATTCTTTTGCACGGAGTACACCCGAAACCAAGGATCAACTCGATATAACCCTGCGCATCCATAGGTAGAGCATATTCCAGCAGTCAAATAAACAAAACAGCAGTCGAGCAAATTGCCAGAGTCAAAAAGTCTGCCAACCCCGATCAATAAATTCTAAGGTGGGTAATGGGACTGTCGACTCCGGAGTCACTGTGATATATGTATAGCCACCCAGACAGCTCCTTTAATGCTCTTTTAGAGAGAGCATCCGCCTCTCCATTGTGACTTCTCGGAATATGATGGAATTTGATCTCAGCGAAGTGTTTTGACAGCTCCAGAATTTTCATTTTCCAGCTTTCGATGTGAACAGAGTTGAGATTGGATCTTTGATTGATCCAATCGATGACTACTCTCGAGTCACCCAAAACATATAAATGTTTGATAGACCACGTCGTAGCTAAATAGAGAGTGGTCCAGAGCCCCAAACACTCTGCCTTAGTGTTTGATCCTTCCCCACATCTGAAGAACCATTTTGTGATCCTTGAAAGGTGAGATTTAAAGAAGCCACCAGCACCACAGCATCCAGATTGCGCAGCACCGTCGAAGCAGGCTAGTGTAAATCCCTCTGGCAGATTAAGATCTATAGCTTTTGGTGGGTGAAATGATTTCGGAGCTAGTTTCCAGTGAAAGGAATACAGGACTCTGTTTACAACTTTCATCAGATTTGGTGTCCTGTTCTCAAATGTGACACTGTTTCGTTCCAACCAGAGGTTCCAACAGACCAGAGCAGCCAGGCAGACTGGGGGGGAATTTTGTGTGCTCCACAACTGGAAACATTCAGAAAGTGTGTCTCTGATCGAGGGAAAAGGTAGCGAGAGCTGCTGTAGGATTCGGGTCCAGACCTCCCTGGCAAATCCACAATGAATCAGAATATGATGTACGTCTTCCCCTGTGCACCTGCATAGCAAGCATATCCCTGGCCCCTCCCAACCACGACGGCATAGCACATCCCAAGTCAGGATCTTACATTTCCCTGCTAGCCATAGGAAGAGCTTTAACTTAAGCGGAATGGTCCATTTCCAGAGTTTGAAGGACCAGGAGTTGTCAACGCTGTGTATGCTCTGAGATTGGAGGGCTGCATACAAATTTTTAACCGAGATTGTGCCGGTGGCATCCCCTCCCGCCCACAGCAGAGTGTCAGACTCATCCGAGAGTGATATGCCCGCTCCTCTGATAGCAGCAATGTAATCATTCCACTCAGTCGCCCACGGTCCATCAAGTGCCAGATCGCTGCTCCCCAACCAGTGGCCCAGTAACGAATGATCACCATTAGAAACACTAACCTGTGAGAGAGTTTGGAGATTAAGTGAAGCAAGATGGTCACATAAGGAGGGAGAAAGAAGCGATCTCTCCTCTAGTCCGAGTATCTTATCCTTGCCAATTTTTATCTCCTTGCCAGTGCCGGGCTTCCAGCGAAGCCAGTGAAGTATCACCGGAATGGAGGCGATCAGACCTTTCCAGAACGGAGAAACTCTCTTAATCGGATAGGTGGTCCGTCGAATCCAGCTGCTAAAAGGCTGAGAGAAAAGATATTTATCAACTATAATTCGGTGCCAGATACTTTTATGTGTTACTGCTCGCCAAAAAGAACTTGCCAGGAGGGCAGAGTTGAATGTGTGGAGACTGCTCGCCAAAAAGAACTTGCCAGGAGGGCAGAGTTGAATGTGTGGAGATTTTTTAGTCCCCATCCCCCTGCTCTGCGTGGTTTTGCTAGAATTTCCCAGCCACAGAGATGTAAACAGCGCTTACCAGCCCTTCCATTCCACAAAAAATGAAATGCTAATCTGCGGAGTTTGGTGATTATCAATTTAGGGATCTTTTCCAGGGTCATCCAAAAAACTGCGAGACTTTCAAGTACTGCTTTTATTAAAATGTATCTGCCCCCCAGGGACAGCCATTTGTTACACCAGAAGTCAATCTTTCTCTCAAATTTAGCTACAAGCCAGCCCCAATCCCCCGGTCGGGAGACTCCCAGCTTCAGCTGGTATCCCAGATATCTAAAGCCCTCCTTTAGGTCAGCAAAAGTAAAAGTGAAGCGGTCCATAAAGCTGTGTAGTTCAGGGGCCGTGAGTCCCCAATAATGTGCAGATGACTTAGAGTAATTAATGGAGAGACCCGAGATCGAGCCAAAGTGATGAAGTATCTCCTGAATAACAGTCCATTCCTCCAAATATGCTTTCGTCATGATGAGCACATCATCGACGAACATAAGTAGAAGAACCTTAATAAGCTTGGAAACCTTAATACCAGACAATTTTTGTTCACTTAAGCTTTTGTTTAGGAGTAGGCTGAGGCCCTCCATAATCAAGATAAATAGATAGGGAGAGAGGGGGCATCCCTGTCGGAGCCCCCTCTCACTTTTGAAGAAACTAGTAGCTTCACCATTAATTAAGACAGCAAAGTTTGCGTTGGATACACAAGCAAAAATCCAGTTTGTGAGCTGGTCGCCGAATCCCACTGCATGCAAAATAAGTCTCAAGAATCCCCAATCGATACAGTCAAAAGCTTTTTTTAGATCAAGCTTTAGTATCAGCGCTTTTTGGTTCTTTTGCTTTATACTGTGTATACATTCGTGGGCAGCACCAATGGCGTCCTGGATTCTTCTGTCCTTCAAGAAGCCAAGTTGCCGCTCTGAAAGACTTGCCCCTAGATATGGTTTGATTCGATTTGAAATAACCGCTCTGAAAGACTTGCCCCTAGATATGGTTTGATTCGATTTGAAATAACTTTGGCTATAATCTTGTAGATTAGATTACACAGTGCTATTGGACGGAAGTCATTAAATGAAAGTGGGTTGTTTTCTTTTGGGATCAATACAAGAAATGTGGAATTGATGCCACCAGCAATCTTTCCCTTGAGACGAGTGTCCTCTACATTGTCCATGTGTATAGTGAACAAAATCATTGACAAGTGCACTAATTCATGTAATAAAATGTATGAATGGTGAAATATTTTTATTGGTGCATTTTAATTCATTTCATGCACTGTCACATGTGCATCTAGTCAATATCAAGGCACTATGCATTGGTGTGTCAAGTCACTATCAATGCATTGGGCATCAATGCATCGGGCATCAATGCATCAAGCCACTATTAATGCACCACATAAGCAGGACATGCACATCCTAACACTGAGGTGCATTAGCTTAAACCCATTACATTGTAAATGGTGCTCCTAGACATCATCTAGTGCACCAATTCATGCAATAAAATGCAATACACCAATATATTTTTCTCGGTGTGTTTTAGTGTATTTCATGTACCAATGGATATAGTCATACGAAACACAACAATATTGTAATGGATTTTTGTCATTCTTTGGTGGAGTAATGATGTAGATGACACATTGGTAAATGGTGCATCCATTAAACATGAACGCACTCTCTTAGTGAACAAGTTAGCTCATGCTAGCATGTAAATTTATTTGTACACATTAGCTTATGGTGAATATAGTTAATTTCATTGTATCAACATCAACTAGCTTGCGTATTATGGAAATGCATTCATATTTATTGGATGCATCAGCTAATAGTGTGTTTCATTTACGTCAACAAACTGTCAAACAATAGTAAAATTGTGTTGTAATGTTAATTGTTTTGTATGACTATACATACTAGTATGTGAAATATATTGAACCATATCGAGAAAAATAAATAGGGATGATTAAATTTTGTATTACATTGTTGTATATGAAACATACTAGTAATTGGTGTGTTTAATAAATATTAACACATTGGGGTGATTATATTACTATCGAATTGGTGTGGTAATGTGATTATCACATTTATATAAAATGGGTAGGTTTTATATAAAATCATTGGAAAAAATACTGGAGCAAACCATTTTTAAAATGTAAATAATGACATGTTTAAAAATATTTATGCATTGGTGTGTTTTTACACAGCACACCAATGCATCTAATTATCATAGGCATGTCGAAGTTGAAACCATCACTAAAACCTCTTCTCGTCCACCTTCGCTTAAAGAATACCAGGGAGAAGTACTTTCACTAAAACCTTCGGAGAAGCTTGTTTTCCTTGTAATACATTATGATTTGAAATGGATCACTATATATTTTGTCATCTATTTTGGTACTTTCTAGAGTGAAAAATAGAGTCATGGCCTTTTCAAGCCCATCTTAGGGATAGATAATAATTTGGTGATTTAGTGCCTTGAAACTTCTAGGTCATGTTTCAAGGATAAAACAACATTTTTGGGGATCAATATTTTGAGACCATCTCTTGGCCCTTAGATGTTGAACGTATTATCAAGAACTTTCCAATGAGACATAAAAATCTAAAAACAAATTGCATATGAGAAAGTTATGCCTCTCAAAATTTAAATTATGTTTTGACAATCACAATACCAAGTTGATGCCATGTCAACTCTTATTAATCACACATGTGGAGCTAGTCATGTGTGGAGCTAGTCAAAAGGATTATAGTGGGTCCAAAACACTAACCTTAATTTTGAGTTAAGGAATGCAAAAATCCTAACCCCTAACCCTAGACAACAATCATAACATGTTAAAAGTTGAGTTGCATGGGAAGGAATGGGTTTCATTCCTATTGCAATGATTTAATGTTTGATAGTTGAGCATAGCAATGGAGCGACATACTTGGGTAGAACAAAGGAAGAATAAGGCCTTGTAGAAAATATTTATAAGGAACGATGTCTATTGTCACTCCATAGAGAGTCCATCTTTCTTTATATCTTGCATTACATATCTAAGAAGAAAAAAGAAAGGCACATTCCTCATGTTCTTGTTGGTTTTTCCCACGTTGGATTTCCCATGCTACATCTTGTGTTCATTATATTGATAATGTGTTTATTTTTACTATGATAATTTTGTTTTGTATATTCTCCATTCATTCATTTCTATATTTGTAAAAATATGCTTGTAACAAAATATTTTAATTATAAACAAACATTATCTAATAAAGTATAACCTTGTAATATTTGCATTAGCATTTAAAATTTGTTGTGAGGAACTGTCTAATAAAATATACACCAAATTTATAAAATAAATTATATATAGATAGATACCTTAATTAATTATTTAAGATTGTCTTTAAGATGGCACTTTCAAATAGACATAGGGAACCTCAAGATTTATGTCTTCATACTCTTCTTGACAAATATGGCATTCTTAGCATTCTTTTGAGATAACATCTCCACTTTCCATTGTAAAATTATTTGTTTATTCCAATCTAGGGAAAAGTTTGGTGATTTATATTTTCCCAAGCCATATTAAACAAAACAAAAAAAATGAATACGGGAAAGTAAAGATGTTGGATTACGTGAACATTGTATTTTCCAAGTATTTTGTAAGTGGCCATCAATATTGTTGTATCTTCAAAAACTTCCGGCCTTTCAAATGGTTTCCAGGATGATCTCACAAGCATCCACATAGCATTATTGGCACACAGATATTGTGTTTATATGTTTTCTCTTCCTTTGCTCTTTTAATTTCACATTTCTCCATAATATAGTTGCCTGATTTACTTTATTAACATATGAGGAAAATGAAATAATCACTTTTAGTAAAAGAAAATTTTATTTTACAACTTTGGTATGAAAATAGAAATTGTATATAACAATTATGTTGTCATGTGATCCATCCATTTTATATCATTCTTCACTATTACATCTTCAACAACTTGGCACCTTTAATATGACTTCCAACATCCTCTCTCAACCTTTCACATATCATCATCGTTCTATAGGTAAGTGTATGTGTGATTTGATTTTCATACACACACATTTGGATTACATGATATACTTAATGTATTGTATCTTTTTTAGGATACTTTAATGTTAACGAGATGCTCCAACATCATCAAGAGAGAGTGATATTCATATCCTAGTCATAATCTTGATCACCTTTCCCTTACCATAATTAGTAGTGGGTTGTGACCAACATAATGATAATGATGAGGTTGATTATGAGGGGGTGAGGAAGATAATGATGGTGGTGATAATGATGAGGTTCGTTAAGAAGGTTGTGAGGAAGATGATGATGATGGTGAGGATGATGATTATAAGGAGGCGGATAAAGAACATGGAGTGTTATGATAGAAAATTATTTGAAAATTATATAAATATGGTGATGACAACGAAGATGATTATGAACATGATGATGGTGATAAATGTGATATTTACACTTTCATATGAGAGTTTGTTATTTTGTTTATCACATGTAAGGGATTAATTTGTTGTTGTGAAATATTTATAATCTAATTTATTCTCCATAATTAATTCTAAATTTATAAGATGGCATTTTGACTCATAATGATTTTTTTTTCACTTATATTATACAACTATATATATTATAATCTCAAATAAACAATTATGAATATTACAACCTCTATTAGTATTGTCCATACTAATAATATTGTCAATACAACTATATATATTATAATCTCAAATAAGCAATTATGAATATTACAACATCTATTGGTATTATCAATACTAATACTAATAATGGAGACCAACTTAAGTAACATATAATTTGTTATGTATTTTCAACATTTGGTAAAATGAACATAAATTACATTAAAATTCATAATAATTATTATGACTTAGTATCGTGTCCCTTATCATGAATGTGTCTCTTGGACACTATAGAGCAATTTTAACATTTTCTTATAATATAGAGCAATTTTAACTTTTTCTTATGAAATGAACTAATACTAATAATGGAGACCAACTTAAGTAACATATTCTTTATTATAAATTTTCAACATTTGGTGAAATGAACATAAATTATATGAAAATTCATAATAATTATTATGCACATCCCTTATCATGAATGTGTCTCTTGAACACTATAGAGCAATTTTGACCTTTTCTTATGAAATGAACTGTGTAGACTCCATTCCTTAAGTGGTGTATTTGTATGCTACAATTATGGGTTAGGTAAATTTGAAGTGAGCATAAATAGATATAAAAAAAATTAGGCAAAACAATGTTTTAATTTAGGATTTTGGCATATCAAAATCGATGATATAAATCATTTTCTTTTTAAATGTTTATGTTGCTAATGGAGATATAAATCATATTCTTTTAAAAGTTGGTTATGTTAGTATTGGAGTGAAGGAGGATGTTAATGTTGTATGTGTTTTTTAACTATTTATGCCCTTTACTACAATAAAATAAAAACACAATTTTTAAGAAGTATACATGTGCACCGTTGCAACTAGTCTATCTTGTTGCAATGACTGAAACATAACCATGCCAAAAAAGGACAGGTTTACAGTTTTAATGACACATAAGAAAAATTTGAGGTTTTCAAGACTCAAGGATACATGATGTCCCCACATAATATTTGAGATTGTCCATGTTTGCATCAATGTTCATCATGCAGTCTCATTGTCATCATTTGTCATTCACATATATATTGGAATGCTTGTCAAAACTCTCTTAAAATGTCATGGATTATCATATTCCAACACATCACCAATGTCATCCATCAATGTCGTACGATGATCAATGAATGGGGTTTAGTGTCGGATGTGCCTAAATAGTTAATTAGTTGAGGTGTTGGGGGTTAAGTGGATAGGGGTTTTAAGGATTATGGGATTTAGGGATTTGGGGTACGAGGATTAAGGGTTAAGAGAATTATGGATTAAGAGTCAAGAGATAAGGGATTTGGTGCTTATGGGCTAGATAGTTTAATGGTTAATGGATTAGGGATTATGGTCTAGGGGATTGATGTTTAAGTTCTTAGGGCATAGGGGTTTATGGATGAAGGGGATTAGGGATTAGTGTTTAAGTGTTTAAGTGTTGATGGCTTGGGGGTTAGGAGATTTAGGGCTTTTGTGTTAAGGGATTCGTCATGATTAACTAAGGTTGAGGGCTTAAGGGTTTAGGGATTAGGGCTTAAGGCTTTAAGGGTCAATGGCTTAGGGGTTAGGGGTTAGGTCAAAATTTGACATGGTTAGACGAGACACATGCCTTGATGGTATGTGAGGGTTTCAAGAGTCAAGGATACTTGATGTCCCCACATAATCTTTGAAATCCTCCATGTTTGCATGAACCTTCATTATGCGGTCTGATCATTTTCATCACTCATCATTCCCATCTATGAAATCTTGGTCGGAACACTCTTGAAATGTCATGGAATTTATTCAAACACGCTCATATGTAATGTCATCAACCGACCCGACACAATGAGCAGTGAATGGGGCCAATGTTGAAATTTCTTCAAAATGTGACTGTAAGCGATAACATTTTACATAAATTTTTGTCACGCAATAGAATATCAGAATACATAAATGATGATACATAATACCTTCATAAAATTATGAAAATCATGTGTTTTAAATCTTGTGATATGTCCATCAACTGTAAAATATTTAACCAATGATTTAGGCATGTCAAGGCAAGGCATGCCAATGAAAGGCATGGTATGACAAGGCAAGGCCTTTCAATGCAAGGCAAGGTCTATCAAGGCAAGGCAAGACATGTCAGAGCAAGGCATGGCAAGGCAAGGCAATGCAAGGAATGTTGAGGAAAGGCATGGCATGTCAAGGAAAGACATGGCAAGGCAAGGCAAGGGAATGCATGGAAAGGAAATTCATGGTAAGGTATGACAACACATGGCAAAGCATGGCATGTCAAGGAAAGGTAAGACATGTCAAGGCAAGGCATGGCTTGTCAAGGAAAGGCATAAAAAGGAAATAAATTTCCAAGACAAAGAAAGGCATGGCCATGCTAAGCATGGCATGTCAAGGCAAGGCATAGAATGACATGTCAAGGAAAGGCAAGACATGTCAAGGTAAGGCATGGAAAGGCATTTCATGGAAAGGCATGTCAAGGCAAGGCAAGTAAGGAAAGGTCTGTCAATGCAAGGCATGCCAAGTCAAGGCATTTAAATGCAAGGCAAGGTCTATCAAGGAAAGGCATGTCAATGCAAGGCAAGGCATATTAGGGAAATTCTTGGCAAGGAATGTCAAGGCAAGTCATGGCATGTCAATGTAAGGCATGGAAAGGAAAGGAAAGGGAATGCATGGAAAGGCAAGGAATTGCAAGGCATTCCATGGTAAGGCATGACAACGCATGGAAAATAATGGCATGGCAAGGAAAGACATGTCAATACAAGGCATGGTTTGTCAAGGAAAGACATGTCTTGTCAAGGCAAGGCATGGAAAGGAAAGGAAATACATGTCTAGGAAAGGCATGGATTGTCAAGGCAAGGAAGGGGCAGGCTAGGCATGGCATGTCAAGGCAAGGAAAGGCATCTCAATGCAAGGCAAGAACTGTCAAGGAAAGGCATGTTAATTCAAGGCAAGGCATTTCATATCAAGGAAAGGAATGGCATGTCAATGCAAGGCAAGACATGTCAAGGAAATACATGGTTTGTCAAGGCAAGGCATGGCTTGTCAAGGCAAGGCATGTCAAGGCAAGGAAAGACATGTCTAGGCAAGGCATGGCTTGTCAAGGAAAGGCATGGAAAGGCAAGGAAAGGAAAGGCATGGCTTGTCAAGGAAAGGCATGTCAGGGAAAGGCAAGGAAATGAATGGCATGTCAAGGAAAGACAAGGCATGGCATGTCAAGACAAGGCAAGACATGTCAAGGCAAGGCATGGATTGTCAAGGTAAGGCATGGAAAATCTAGGCATGGCATGTCAAGGCAAGGCATGGCATGTCAAGGAAAGGAAAGGAATGGCATGTCAAGGAAATGCA
>CBVK0101019868.1:0-10583 GCA_900067695.1 Picea abies
CGGTTACGATTATGATTTGGCAAAGTCAGGTTTTCTATTTTTAGTAAATTTGTTGAAGTTATTGTTCTCTTTCAAAGAAATCAGGTCCATGAATCTAGGAGAGAGGAGTTCGACTCTAGAAGCCAAGGGTGACATTAGTTTTCTATATATGGGGATCATTTTCATGTAAAAGGGGTTGGTTGGAAAAACAATGTAGACAGAGACCATTGAATATAGCTTTCAAATTCGATTGAAACTTAATGCAAAGGTCTTGAAGCTTCAGTGGTAGTTTGATGTATTGTACTCTCTTTGCGTACATACTTTTCTGTGTTCTTTATATTCATATCTATATTTTTGTCTGAATAGGAACGTGATTCGAATCTAGAATTCACCACGTGGTGCTCTAGATTTGTGCCATTTAGATGATTGTGTTTCTTCTAAGTGAACTCCAAATTCACCCCCAACGGTGCTCTGAGTTGCTTAATGTGTTTTTATCTCACCATACACAATTATTTTTAACTGAAAGATTTTTTCTTACTTAGCCTTTATCCTCTCAAGTCCAGTCACTAAGTCATTCGTTTCTATCGTTTTCTTAAATTGACTCCATAGCCCAAGGTCTTGCTTTATTTCGCCAAATAGAAGCAAAAATATTGTATAAAGTGTTAAATATAGCCGACAATTTAAATCCATAACCCGTACATAGAAGAAGTCTCAGAGAGAGCTCTCTCTAGGTCAGAAAGGCTAGTTTCCAACCTCAAAGTTGGTTTGTAGGTTGCCTCTGTCATTCGTTTTCTCAGCTGAATGAAGTTTACAGAGCACTAACACATTGTTCACATGCCATGGCATGGAAATCATTAACTATGATTAATTACATATAATCATGGGTTTAGGAAAAGAGTGTTTTATCCTTGGATGGACTCAGATGGTACAATTAGTATTAATGTGAAAACAAATTTTTTGAAGCTTTGGTATAAGAAAAAATAAATTACTTTGGATGATATTTTTCTTACTAAAGAAGAAGGGCCCAAGGGGTCCCCTAAAGAAGTCCTTGTAAGGAAATTAATTGTAAATTCCAAGGTGGATTTAATATAAGAGCCTACAATATCATATGAAGAACAACCCTAGGAAAGACATCACATAGAAGAAAATACTAAGGAGCCAAATGACTCAAAGGAAGACCATGTCTAAGAGTCCAATAAAGAAGAATCGAGAGCTAAGGTTGATGTATAACACCATCTACACTACTTGGAGAAATAACATTCATCAAGGTAAGAGAATGAACACCAAAAACTTTATGGACTGACATGAAACCAAAAAGGAAACCAATAAGGAGCCTTGTGGAGGGATAACAAAAATGTAGGGAGATATCAAAGTAACAAAGTGAGCCCATGGCACCAAAGGAGAAACCAAAATCAAGATCGAGGTGACAAGGACAAATTTTGGCCCCATATTCACATTTCACTAGGATGGATGGATTTTGGTGCTTGGTACGTTTTGGATACATTGCTTAGCTAATCATACTGTATGTCTTACTCTGATGTTTCTAGCATGAAATATGCAAAGGGGGATGGAATGTAGTGTACCTAGGGGGGATAATATGGGGAATATAGGGATGTAACTAAGGGAAATAATAATAATATATATGTGGATATGTATGTCTATGTATTGATGTCATCACTAGTAAATAAGGCCCATGTAGTAGTCTGAAATCGGTAAATGTAAGAAGGTTTACTAGAAAGTTCCTTCTGTAGAATGTTCGTAGGAAGTAGATAGTACTATATAAAGAAGTATAAGAAATGTAATGAGATTTATTTTGAATTATATTGGAATTGTACCAATCATTGCATGTGGCATGTTTTCCTTCCTTAAGGAATGATTAATGGTGTTACCCTACCTTAAGGGATTTCTCTACAATTCTTGTGTGTTCATTGTTTTGTCATCCATTGTGTAGATATAGTATGTTCAAGTTAATTTCTATCTTTTCATATCTATTGAGTTACACTACAATAGATCCACACAATAGATACCTATATATTGAACACACAAGAACTATAGAGAAAACCCTTAAGGTGGGGTAGCACCATTAAGTATTCCTTAAGGAAGGAAATCACTCTATGAGCAATGCTTTCAACAATTACAATATACTTCACAATGAATCACATTACAGTGCTTCTACTTCTTTATATAGTATTGTCTACCTCCAAGGAACATTCTAGAGAAAGAACTTTCTTGTAGGCAAAACCTTCTAGTAAATACTTCTTACATTTATTTCTTTCACACTACCACATGGGCCTTATTGACTAAATATAACCTCCATAGATAGAAATACATGACCACATATCTATTATTATTCCCCTTGGTTACCTCCCTAGATACCCCATATTATCCCCCTAGGTACACTACACTAAGGACTAGGCATTTACAAGCATAAAATTTCAAACAAGAAAGTAAAATGAAATAAGTAAAATACTAAGAATAAAGGGAGACTTTTTTCTTGAAATCCAAGAACTCTTTAATTTGACATAAATGGCATACTTGAAAAATAAAAAAACCAAATATGAAAGCTATAAAAGAGGGGGAAAACAAGTTGAAAAATCAAATATCTAGACCTCAAAGACAAACCCAAAGGATAGAAAAAAATACTCATGCAAATAAAGAGGAATTCCTTTTTCCTATGTTCATGCAAATAAGGCACGTCTAAGGGCTATACAATAAGCTAAATTTCTTTCCTAAGTACATTGAAACAAAAATATGTAATGCAATCAAAAGGATATCAAATAATGGAAGATACTAAATAGCCTAGAGGGTCCTTTCTCAACCTATGAAATCTATGAAAGAATTCACTACAAGTACAATATAAGACTCTAAAAGGACAAATAAACCCTAAAAGAATACTCATTAGGCCAAGAAAAAACCAAACATGTTGAAAAAATTCAATTCTAGAGTCAATGCAAAAAAATACCTTATTTTCCACACTATCACTGCAGAAATGCACCATGATTTATATGCTAGAATAATTCAGAAAATGGACCAAAAAGTGCATTGGACTAGTGTAGGTTTTGGGTGGGGGGAAATGTGTTGAACTAATGCATAAAAATGGGCCAAAAAAGTGTGTTGGTCCACAAAAAATGGTGAATTTGTGGGCATATTTTTGATGTAGAAATGAAGGGTTTCCACCTATAGTTACTTGTAGACACAACAAATAAAAAAATAGAAAGAAAAAAATCCAAAAATACCAATGGTAAGGGGGGTAGGGGGAATTAGACACAAACCCACAACAAGGGAAGAATACATGATTATTTTTCCCAGTGGGGTTTCCAATTTGTTGTGTATAAATTGTAGCAAGGGTGTACAAATTATACTAATATAATGACCATGTATTAAATATAGAAAAAAATGAAAGTAGGATATGAAAATCTTATCCTAAATATGATTCACAAAGCTTCAAATCCTATTCCATTCATGCGACATGAAAGAAACTAAAGAAACTATTGCAATAGACATTAATAAACAATTTAAAAGAATGGAAAGAATATCTCCATAACTAATAGAAAGATAAAATATCTCACTTGAGGAGTAGACTTGTTTAAGATGTGGCTCCAAAGCCTCCTCCTTGGGAGGGTCCTTGAATTCCTTGATGTGTGTATATCCCCTCCTAGGTTGAGTTATAAAGTATCATGAAAATCCAAAGCACTATCAAGAGGAAGGATTCCTCAAGGTATCGGGTGTGATTTTGATAGCATGTACCTACAATGGATGGATGGATGATGGAGAGACCTCAAGCCTTTATTTATATAGAAAATAATAGTTAAACCCCCTTACATGGTCATAAAAATAGCGGTTAATTGAGCATATAAAGGATAAGAATATCAATTAATGTTTATAAATGTCCATTTATAACTACTTTCCCTTTCTAGAAAATTCATGCCGAAAATAGTCAAAACTATGATTGTTATGGGTCAGTGCAAGTTCTGGGGGTACTTTCTACATTTATGGTGCACATTTTAGTGGTATTATCTATTCTATCCCGAATGGGTCAAAATCATGAATTTTCCCAATAGATTTCAAAGCTCTAGTGGAGGTGGAAAATGAGGTGAAATGGATGGAAAACATGTTTAATGGTGTATTTTGAAAAAAATTGTGGAAATGTCACAAGTCAAAAGTTTTTAGGTGATAACAAACATTATGAGGAGACAACCATTTGTGGGCATGGGGAAAAAACATGTTGGTATTCTATGGGGATGTTTTGTCCTTTGTTTTGATGGCTAGTATGACCATTATGGGAAGAGTTTTCCATGTCCTTACAGCTGGTAAGAGCCCATAGAAGTTGGGGAAACTTGTAGCTGAAAATGTGGAAAAAAATGGGATGGTTAGAGAGAGTAGAGAGAAAGAGAGAAAGGTTTTGGATCTGGAATCAAAGTAACCAAGTAACTCATAACATAAAGGAAAAACATTAGTAACCAATAATTTCTCTTTTGTTTTCTACTTTGATGTTCTATTATGTAGATGAACCTCTTTGTGATTCAAACTATCCTATGATGAATCTAGGAAGATTCAAAGTAGCCATCAAGGGGCACCAATGTCTTCAAACAAAGGAAAATCACAAAGGTCCTCTCATGAAGGGGTACCTTGGTTGAGAACTCCATGAACATCACACATAACTTCTGATTAAAAATAGAAACACTCTAAGGAATTCTATGGGGTCGAAAAATTACAATCAACACATGCTTATATAAGAGTATCTAAGATTAAACCAAGAAAATTCACTCTTCCAAAAGCTATCCCAGGGTGATTAAGTCACAGTTCTATCTAGTAAAGAGTTGAAAAAGGGCCTTTTGATGTTCAAATTAGGATGATCAGGGCCTAATTCCTACCAATGTAGGTGCAAGGAATAGTTATAGTAACCTCATGTGAATCAACCACCTAATGTACAATCTCCCTTGTAAAGAAAAGAAACATCCACATAAGTTGGTACCATGATCTACCATCTGTCCCAAGTACTTTAATCACTTCCTATTTGAAATTACTTGTCAGGAACCTAGGAATGGTAAATGATTCCACTTCACAATCGATAGTCGTGGGGAAAAATTGTGGGCCAAGCTTCTGGATTGGGTAGGATATACAGTTCAATTCTTGTAGCTAAAACTTTGAAAATAAGGTGCCACTCTAAGTAATATTCCAAATGATCTTAGATCCCCCAATACCACATCCACCCATGAACTCAAGTGCAAGGGGATAATCTCAGCACTTGAACCGGCTTAACCTAGTGCTTGATGATTCTGTGAAAGGTACTTTCCAAATAAACAATTTTCACTAATAATAGAATTTATCACTCTTTATAGGTCTTAGTTTCATTTTTGTGGTCTTGGATAATTCACTCTCCAATCCTACAACCAAGGCCCTAAAAACCTACAATCAAGAAAAAAACAAGTCTAGCTTATTTTAGTTATCATCACTTCTTTTAATAATTATTTTTACTCACTGGGATGCAAAAGTGAGAAAAGGATGATGTTCTCAAATGAAAATATACAAAAAGATAAATCTTGTAAATGGAAACATTACTTTAAACTTGAAAAATATGCTTGAATCAAAAAAACTTATGAAAATTACAAAAACAAAACAAATCTTTTCAAATCCTGAATGTAATACAACTTTTAAATAAAACTATTTCAAATCAAAGAAAACAATTATTTTGATTTTCATGAGAGCATTATAATGAAATAAATCTAATATTTTCTTTTAACTGCGAGCTCTCCCAAAATGCATCAAATTACATAAGAGTTTTCTAAGTGAATCAAAAGAAAATATTTTTATTTTGAAATATTTGATTTTTATTTTTCAATGTATCATTTAAAGTATAATGAAAAACAACTTGAAAACTAAGTTCTAATAGGTATCCAGTCAAAGGATAAATCCTATAAGTCTCAAGGGGAATAACCTTGAACTCAAATCTGAAAATTTTTACAGATTTTGAGTGTCATTTGCACTCTATAGGAGTTCTTGTAGGTTATAGAAGGGAAAGTAGCGACCATAAAGGTGTGCTCATGGGTTTTATACATGAAAATTGTGAGTGCTTATGGGTTTTACACATGAAAATATAAATCACCTCCCAAAAGTAAAAAAAATAGGAAACAAAATTATAATTTTTAGAACTAGTTTTCTACTACAATTGACTAGAAAAACACTTAATATATTAGGCACCAACCAAAATGGAAAACACCCAAATAAGCTTCTAGACTTCCCAACAAAGGATCAAAACTTCTCAATTTTTAAGAAAAAATCTAAAATAAAAAATATAGATTTCAGGCATGTAAAACAAATCTAACCACCTAAAGGATAGGCTGATAGGTTGCAAGGAGGAAATCGACAAGCATGAGGGAGTGCTCAAAACTTTCCTCAAAACAAAATTGTGACTAGTTGCAATTGTTATTGAGAATTATTATGAGAAAGAGGTAGAATAGGAAAAAGAACTAACTAACAACCCAACAATTAGAATTGTCTTTAATCTTATTGAGATAAGAGAAAATATGACCAATGTAGAAATTGGAACTAGCTTCTAAACTAAAAAATTTTAAAAGAAAAACAATCCAAACAAAAAAAAAATCAAAGAAATCTCCCCATCAGAGTTTCCATTTATGTTGATGGGAAATCTACCTATACTAAATTAGATCCCCTAGTGAGTGGGTTGGGCTCATTGACAGATAAAGGGATAGATAACTACCTAACTTTCCCTAGGGTTTGTATACATAATAGAACATCAAAGTGGAAAAAAAAGAGATATGCCTGGTTATTGATATTTTTCCTTCATCTTGTGAGTGGCTTGGTTAATTTGATTCTATATTAAAAACCTTCAAGAAACCTGGAGTGCTCACAACTTTCCTCAAAAAAAAAAAATTATGACCAACCGTGATTGTTATTGAGAATTATTGTGAGAAAGAGGTAGACTAGGAAAAAAAACTAACTAACAACCCAACAATTATAATTTTCTTTAATCTTATTGAGATAAGAGAAAAGATGACCAATGTAGAAATTGGAACTAGCTTCTAAACTAAGAAATTTTAAAAGAAAAACAACCCAAACAAAAAAAATATATATCAAAGAATTCTCCCCATCAGAGTTTCCATTTATGTTGATGGAAAATCTACCTATACTAAATCAGATCCCCTAGTGAGTGGGTTGGGATCATTGACAGATAGAGAGGTAGATCTCTACCTAACTTTCCCTAGGGTTTGTATACATAATATAACATCAAAGTGGAAAAAAAAGAGAAATACTTGGTTATTGATATTTGTCCTTTATCTTGTGAGGGGCTTGGTTAATTTGATTCTATATTAAAAACCTTCAAGAAACATGCACACACATCAAATAGATGAAATAATTATCATTCCACTTTAACATCATAAATAAATAATATAAATTGTAATACACATGAAACTCTAACTAATATTTAGTTTAATCAAGTTCTTACCTATCCTAACATTCATGCATGACAACTCCAGATCTGCCGCTAGGCACAAGCATCTAGCCAGGCTATTTTGTTTGTTTGACCAGGCCCCTAAATTCTCACCACTATCTCCCTGAATTCTAGCTTTCTTGGGAGACATGGTCAAATCTTTCTCAAAAAAGCGAGTTGTAAAGATAATTCGATTGGACTATTGGATGTAAATGCAATCAAGACCATGAAGGGAAGAAATGGAATGGCCACCTCCATACTAGCTCAAGTAATTCTTGTAAGGTACTAGATGTATTATTATAAGAAAAAACATAAATATTGTAACAAATACCAGCGAAACAAAAAAATATGGAGAATCAAAACACCAAAAATGATACATTTATTGATAGAAATCCAAGTTCACTTGCCTCTTCGAGGGGGAAACCTCTAACCGAGAAGATCTCTATTACAATAATTCTCAAGACAAGACTTTCCCATACCTTCTGCTTCTATTTATACTATTCTATCTTCTAAAGAATATTCTAGAGGAAGATCTTTCTAGAAGTGGAAGCTTCTATTAAGTCTTATTACATTTTACTTGTTCACATTATTATATAGGCCTTATTTACTAATGTTAGCCTTTATTACATAGAGAACATATTATTCTATCTACGTGATGGATTAGGGAGGTTAGGTACCTAACATGCCCTGCCCCTTGAAAAACTTCCTTGTCCTGAAGTCTTGAGATGGGGAAATTGTTGCAAAACGATAGTCATCTCCCAAATGGAATCTTCCAACAATGTATCCTTCCACTAAAATAAAACTTCCTTGATAGAGCATTGATGGAGATGATGCTCATATTGGTCCAATACTTCTTGTGGCTACAACCAAATGAATCCTTCTTCATCCAAGTCAGGGATATTGGTTTGAATCCGACACTTAGTTCTAACCACTTTCTTTATGCATGAGACATGGAACACAGGATGGAGCTTAGAAAGACTAGGAAGAGATAACTAGTATGCCACAAGCCCCACTCGCTTGAGAATTGAATAAGGACCATATAACTTGGGGGCGAATTTCTAACAATGTTTAGCTTTGAGTGAAGTTTACTTATAAGTTTGCAAATGAAGAAACACCTAGTCCCCTTCAACAAATTGATGTTCTGAATAGTGCTTGATCTTCTTGTTTCTTCATGTGATTTTAATCCATGACCATATTTTATTTGAGGTTATGGATAATGGTCACGTAGAATGTAAGAGTTTTTTTGACCTCCTGAACCTTAGAGAAACCTAGTGTTGGCACACAATGGAAATACCCGAGGTTCAACATTAATTCACCAAAAAAACCCTCAGATATCAGCCCTTTCAGCATCACCCCAAGTAGGTGAAATCTCACCCGAGGTATATATGGGGATTGTAGGAACCAGGTTTCCACAGTCATGAAGGGACATGAGGCAGTTCTCATAACCATTATACTTAGCATTAGTTCATTATACCATTTATCATGTGCACAGAACCATCATAACATATAAAAAATTCATAGCAACCAAACATTCATTATATGCGCAAAATAAATAGAACAATAAACACATCGTAACACATCATAACATAGATACACCATGATTTAACATGGTTCACCCAAGATGGGCTATGTCCACAACGACCGAATTATTATATTTTTCCTAATCATCTCTTACAAAGTATGTGCACTGCGCTCATACATTAACCCCTTTTCATTCTCCTATCCTTTTATATGTCTCTCTTCACTCTTAGATTCACGCATACATTGTGTAATTATCTCTCCTTACCCGCTCACATGCTATTCTCATTCACTATTTAGCTCACATATTATTGATACATTTGTTACTACTCTATCCCAAAAACTCTTACATATCTATACAATTATATTAGGGCTTATCCCTTTTTGATGGAACAAAATTCCTAATGGATTAAAACTATCTTCCTTTCTTTACATGCATTGATACCTGGAATTGCACCAACTACCTTTCCTTCTTTTGCATGCGTTGCACAGTTCCAAAAACGAGTCCCAAAAATTCTTGTCCCAATAGGACCTCGACACTCACCTGTGGCTCGTCCTGAGCCACTTAGGCCTTCTGTCGCGCTACTTTCAATTTCACAACAAGCTTCTCAAATGTTTCCTTTTCAGTTACGACCTTATCCTTAACTTGTGATTCCTACATAAAAATCCCCTCTATTTTCTTTGCAGTAATAAGGGTCTTCATTTTTTCCGCACTATCTTGCACTGCTTGTTTTACCATGTCTTGCGCTGAAATTTCTTTTGTCACCCTAAACACTTCCTCCTATAGAAACTTGAGCTTATGTGAAAGAGTTTGTTGTTTAGCTCTGATTTGGTTTATCTCTTGGTGTAGTTTCCTATTCTCCACTATGGCTGCTATTCACTCTGGAGGTGGTAGAGTGCTCATTGTGTCTTTGATATTCTACACCTTCTCCTACACAATCTGTAACCTCTTTTCTAATGTTTGTAGCTATGCATTCTCCAGAAATTGAGTCCATACTTGTGTGCTTTCTTCATACATCTTAAAAAATTCTTCATCCAAACTCTTAATGATCTCCAAAGTGGTCATGGTTGTTTTCTCCCTTTTCTCTTTTTCTTATGGTAGAGTACTTGGCATTGTGCGAGCTTCCATGTCAACAATCGTCATATAGAAGCCCTGAATGGATTCACTAATATTTGTCACTTTCTCTTCCAATGGGGCATATGCTTCCATGTATACTTCCAATATGTTGATGTATACTTCTTGCACTTCCCGGTGCAACCTTTCTTGTCTCTACGCAACCTTTTCTTGTTCTTGCACTACTTTTTTGTATTCTATGTGCAGTGCTACATTGTCATCATTCACTTTGTCCAACTCCATAGAATTCAAATTTGCATGCAATTGAATTTCTTGTGTAACACTTTTATGCAATCTATGTAACACATTCATGGGTAACTGAGACAACACTAATTCAATATGAGTTAATGGTTGCGGTTGCTCCTGCATCTGTATAGTGGGGAACTCTATAGCCTCTGTTGATATCTTCATTATCCAACACTCTATTGATGATGATAGTGGTTGCAATTGTTTTGGTTGTGTTGGCACAGGGGTAGACCCAGGGTTCAACACTTCAACAACGCACCAACAAAACCCTAA
>CBVK0101019869.1:0-19896 GCA_900067695.1 Picea abies
TGCCCCAAGACCTCCAAGCCCTCTTGTCTAAACATCAAACAGTCTTCTCCACTCCCCAAGGACTCCCCCCTTCCTGTGGTGTCCATGATAATTCCATTCCCCTTGTCCCAAGAAGCCTTCCCCCCAACATACGTCCATATCACCACCCCTTTCCCCAGAAGAATGAAATTGAAAAAATGGTCCAGGAACTCCTTACTGTCGGAGTCATCCATCCTAGTACAAGTCCTTACTCCTCTCCGGTCGTCATGGTCCTAAAGAAAGAAGGTTCTTGGCGCATGTGTCCTGACTTCTGTGCCCTCAATAAACTCACCATCAAAGACAAATTTCCCATTCCAGTCATTGATGACCTCCTGGATGAACTGAGTGGTGCCCAATTCTTCACCAAACTGGATCTTCGCTCGAGCTATCACCAGATCCGTATGAAAGATTTTGACATTCCTAAGACTGATACATAATAAGAAAATCACTGAGCATATTAATAACATAACCATCAAAGAACAAAGCAAACCAAAACACAAGATATACATGGTTCACCCCAGCATGGGGCTACATCCACCGACTGCTTCATTTTCTTTATTATTCTTCAATCTCTTACATTCAGTTTCTCCTATGCACTAAGCCACAGAGTCGAGTTTCACACCAGACAAGAGATTTGCACACTAAGCATCAGATCCTCCTCCCCAAAACCAGGTCAAGGTACAAAGCTAATTTATCTATTGAGAAAAGAGCCTTACATACAAATTTTGTTGCACAAAGTAACTCAAAACTACTTGCACTTAGCCTCTTTTTCCACTATCTATTGACTCCTTTCTACATTAAATTCTTAATTATTTATACTTTTACAATAAGGCCCAATCATGGGAAAACCCCATGGGACGACATCCCATAACCCATTACAGAAAACCTAGGGACCCCTTACTGGGTCCACATAGCCCACAAGATCGGTGAGATCCGTGATCTCATCTCTGCATGGGTGCTCCTTCCTCGATCTCTATGTCAAAGTCCAAAAAGTGGTCAAACCTGACCAAGGTTTCCTAAAAACTTGGTCGAGGGCCAACACATATTCACGGTCTATATCACTCCAAACAAGGTCTTGGCTTGAAAATATATTCTTGTCTGATAAACTTTGAACATGGAGGTTCTTGATATGTGAATGTTTTGTCTTGCGAACCATTATGCCAATTATTGCAATATGTCCCTGTAATTCGAGAAAATGGTAAATGTAAATCAAACAAAGTTAAATGAAAATATATCTATTTTAAATAAAAAAATTCGCACAAATGGTAAATGTAAATCAAACAAAGTTAAATGAAAATATATCTATTTTAAATAAAAAAATGTCTAGTAATATTTTTGACACTCACAATCATGATAATGATTGAAATTGACACATACAGATGTTATTAACACAAACAACATGAAACTTAGTAAATTCTAAGTTTAATGTTTAAAAAGCAATCTAATCAAGACTTAAAAATTACTTTTCAAATTTAATCTTGTATCTTAAATAAACCAATTCTATTGCGTGACCAATATAGATTCCCTATTGATAGTGTAAATATCAAATTAATATTTTCACTCAAATGAAGGAAGGATAATCAATATAAAAAAACTTTATTTGGGTGATGAAATAATGGTGGTAAATGATAAAATAAAAAATCAGGTTCACGATTAAAATAAAACCCATGAGAAAAAATTTCACTTGGGTTATGATTCAAATGAACATACTGTAATACTCACCATAATTTTCCTATGGATTTCATTCACCCACCCCTGAATTTCCTGCTCTACCGACTCTCGTCCAAGTCATGGGTAAGTTAGCATTTCGAGGAGGAAGATTGGATTGAACTACGAGAGTTGGTTTTTGAATCCAACCATTGCAAATTCCAAAACATATGGCAAGGAAACTACATGTGAAGCACCTTCATTGACAAGTATTGAATATAAATAGAGAAAATCGGTTCACAAAATGTAAGGGTTTATGAAACACTTGCATGAAAGTTAGAGTTTGATGAAAAAAAAGAAACATACATTTTACTCTGAAACATACAAATCAGGTTCATGATTAAAATAAAACCCGTGAGAAAAAATTTTACTTGGGTCATGATTCAAATTAACAGATATCAAAACTAATGCAAAGAAAACTTAAAATGGTTCATGTCCAAAAGAAATGGGGATGAATAATAAAACACAAAGTTCTTCATTTGGATTATCATTCACAACAAAATCTCTGACCGATGGCTTCCACCGTCGCAGATCGTCCTGCACCTTCGAGTTGTGAGAGGTATATCAAGGGGATTAGTGTGTTGATGGGAATTAATGATGGGCCACTCATTTGGAGGATTGATGTAAATATAAGGGAGAGTGCAGCTACCACTGTACATGCACTCTGCATTAAATCTAGTAGTTGTTATCCTGCATGGCAATCTCATCGCCATCTACTGAAATAAATTCGGGAGATGTCGAATGACAGTGGAAAGGATAAAAGTCATACTTTGGAAGACATTTGATATCGAACCATCACCATAGGAATTTCTAGATTTATTACACTCGGGAGGGAATATTTCTCCTGAGTTAGCCTACTCCTTTGAAATGTGGGTTTTCGTTTTCCAAAAAGTCTCCAATTTTTTTAGGAAAGTAATATAGAATTACATTTTTTTTTTGAAAAGATGTATAGAGAGGAGGCTCAATTAAAATATTTGAGGAGGTATTTATTAATATCTAGTGAAATTAGAGATAGTCTTTAATATCTCACAAAAGGAGATGCTATGTCACAGATTCATTGAGTGAAGACAATGTGATTTCAACTTATCACTTCATATTTTTGGAAAAATTGAAGGGATTTCAAATTAAGTTGGATGTATTTTGATGTGTTTTATATGGAATATTGGTCATATGTTGAGGTGGTGTTAGAACACCCACACTAATTATCGGGACATGACTCTTCATGAGGATGACCTTTCAATAGTGTTTTTATGAGAACATGAGCTTGATAAGGATGACTTGAATAAGGATCAACCTATCAACACTACACCCAAAGGTGAATGTGGTGGGAGTGGTCCAACTGGTGAAATAAAAATACTAAGGATGCCTCCCAATACTAAGGAAAGGCATTACAAGCATGGGGAATTGAAAGTGAACGATTGTTAAAGTGCATTTTTCACAATAATGAGCTAATAAAAAACGATATGTGAATTAAATGTTCGATAATTGAGTTAATGAGGGAACAATGTAATGTATTTCAATTTAAATAAATGTGTTTTTATATAGGAGGGATTTTGCAAAAGGGTGTGAAAAAACAAAAACATGTTTCCTATGGGACCTAATGTCCTTCTACTAAAATAACACTGAATCTTCCAAGAGCTCTCAACAATGGGATTTGAGGTCACATAATATGGCTAGTGAAGGTGTGAATGAGTTGGTTATAGTGAGGGGAATTGGGGGAATGTCTCGATTGAACCAACAACATTTCTCAATGGCCAACACTATCTGTCTCATGTACAAATGCATCCCACAAATGCCACCTATGCAGAAATCCTAGGTTTTGGCCACTAGGTTACCTTCCTGAAGTGCCAGAAACAGACTCTTAGCTTCAATAAGTCATCGGTTTTAATCGACCAAGATATGGATGGTTCAAGGAGAATCATAGGAACAAGAAAACCTAATCATATGACTCCATATAATATCTCATTACCTTTGTTTTCACACACTTTAAGGGAAGGATTTTAAAGTTCCTCATGATAAATTCTATGCTTCATATGTAAAATGATAATGGGGAATTATTTGGATGCCTATCATCAAAATCCTAGCTAACACTATTAATTATTTTGTGACCTTGCAAAGGAGGAATTAAATTTGTTGATTAGTAGAGTTGTTTTTAAAGCTGTAAATTAGAGTCATAATCTAATTATTTTCATTAATATGTGGAAAATGAGTTATTTCAGAACTGTTTAATTTTTCTAATTCACCAAGATTTTGTATGAGTGCAAGGTGAAGAGAATACTCGAAAAAACATGTCTCTTTAGGTCCTTTGTATGTTTGATTCTCACAAGGAAACCAAAAAGTGTGATACAAGATTGATGAAAAATTTCAATATGTAATATCACATCATGTGGACTTCAATGTTCTGTTACTTTGCCTACTTAAATTCTAGGTGATGTAAAGTATTGCAATTTTTTAAAAACTCTCACTAATGATGCAAAAAAATTCAAGAAATTGTATAAGAAGATATGTAAACATGCATGGGTTCTTACTCCACCTAATTAAATTTCTAGATGATGATGAATTTGGAATTAACACCACAAAAAAAAATGTGTGAAGGAGGTATTTCATCAATTCCCCTCATTCTAGTTTGCAAATATCACTTTTGGGCATAAGGAAAAGCGTAGACTAGATGTAAGGGGATTTTAGGTCCCTTTGTGTGTGTTAAGTGAAAAAATGTCCCTTTGTGTGTGTTAAGTGAAAAAATAAGGAAGTAAAAATGGTTGCACTTTAATATAAACATCCATGTTCTATAAAAAGTAATAAGCCATCTATGTGGAAAAATAAACGAAATTTGATTTCTCCTTCTACCCACTAGATTAGCTAATTACTAATGAAAGAATTGAAAAGGATTATAGATTGTAACCCTATAATTTATGACAAATTAAATCCTACTTCCTAAGTGACGAGTCACAAAATTATCATCTTTTGACATCTTCTTTTCCTTATTTTTAATCCTTCTTCATTTACCTATAACCCCATATTAGCTCATTTTAATCGTCATATGTGGGATTTAGGCTTAAGGTGTTTTCAATTGTGTTTCTTAGTAATTCATTGAGTTATTATTAACATTAGAGAGAATTAACCTATTATGTATTTACTTTTGAAATAATGAATGATGCATGGACAAGTTATAGTAGGATATTTCTCTAGCCTCCACTTTGTGCGTTTTATGAAGATCTGATAAAGCTAGCACATAGATGTGAGACAATTTTTTACTTTGTTTCCATGGATCTTATAAGTACAATTGTTTTATGAAAAACCATGAATTCATCCAACGATATAGGGTTGAATCATTAGAAACTTACATTGCAAAAGGGGTTTTCCATGGATCATTGTGGAACCAACACTAGAATATTTGCATCAACTAATTATGAGAAGCAAACAATTGATTGAATGAATTTGTGGGAGATATTCCACTTGGAAATTCATTAAAAGAGATGCCACGAATTTATCCACTTAGAAATTCATGGAATTCATAGAAAATCATGGGATTCATGATGAAGGGAATATTTCTAGAAACCCTGCATCTGCAAATATGTTTTTCCATATATTAATGAGTTCTAATTTTTTTTTGATATCTACAACTCAAGAGGAAAAATGATTTTGTCATTTTCATGGCTCTTGGATGTATTTTGGGCAAGCTGTTATAATCCACACAACTTATTATAGAATCAACAGTCCATGGAATTTTGAATTCGATGGGGTTAGATAGAAACTTGGAACTATTTAGTTATGAGTTGTTAAATTTAGAAAATTGTTGTAACCACTTGAGAATCTCTTTTCCTCAAGTGGGTTTTTAGTTTCAAGAAAGTTTATGTATAAAATAGAGTTCCATTTTCATTCCAAAGGGGGAGGACTCTTAGAGAACAAGTCTGAATCATGATTGAATTAAATAAAATTTCTCAAGATCTTACTTCAATATGAATTGTAGTTTTCATAGTTTCTTGGTGGTGTGTGATTTGGTTTAGTTTATTCTGTTGTAGTTTAAATTTGTTTCCCTATTCTTGGAGGAAGATATCACTCCATGAGAACAAGGTGTTGAGAAATTCAATTCTCTTTTATTTGAGTGCTTCAATTCAAGTATTTTCAATTTGCGATGTGGGATTTGTTTTCTCACAAGGAATGGTGTGTTTTCATTTAGGAAAAATCATTTCAATTCATAGTCTATTTTCTATAAACGTCAAATTTTTCCAACAATGAGAGATATTATTTATGGAAATAGGAGTGCCAAATCATGCTTGGTGATTCATTAATGATAGCAGGGTTCCCATTTCTTAGTGATATAAGGGTTAGCATGATCACTGTTCAAGTACATGATCATTTCCAAGAATGATTGATATAACTTTGGATTTATTTATTGTAGTAATGCAATTTTCTTTCTATGTAGAATCATATTAGACAATCTAATACAACTTAAGAATTTGTAGCCTACACATACAATGCACAACATCTTGCAAGTACATTGGAAACCCTGGTTAATAATATCAAATGAACAAGTTCTTTTGGTCCAATAGAAAACATATATAAAAAATGTCATTGAGTCTAATGTTGAACCTAATTAATGATAAAAAGATGAATTTAATAGACCAGTGTGAGTCTATTCATAGATAGTCATACAAATTGCATGACAATTGAGTGTGATGGGCTACAAAAATTCCATAGAAAATAGACCAAAATCCATGGGACTTACATGGAATAGACTAACATAGTCACACAAGTTATCGAGCTCATGGAAAAAAGAATTTTGAGAAGAAAAAACACAAAGGGTAATTCCCAAGTAGATGAAAAGGCCAATCTTGAGTCACCAATTTGTTTTCTTGGTTTTTCCACAAGGATGAGAAAAATATTCCTTGATATAGATAGAATGCAAAGTTATATAATAGAAAATAATTACTGTGAAGACCAATCACTAGAGTATTATTTCAAGAAGCATGAAATAGAATGAACTTTCATAGTATTCAAACAAATAACTAAGCTATAAACATAAAATTTAAACAACAAGTTGGAGGGAAGAAACAATACTCATATATTTACCAATGGATGGCTTTGAACATGAATATAATCAGCTGGGGAGAATGATTGGAAGAATTTGTTATCCAACACTATCCTTGGGATGGGTCCTCTCTCTCTCTCATAAATGGCACGTAAGAAGAAATGTATTTTCTCTTTTGATGGAAGAGCTCAAACAAGCATGGTGGCTATGAAATGTTGATATGAGAGAGAAAGATAAGTGGTCTTAAATATCATTCATATAGCATAACCTTGTACAATTTTTCCTTATTCAAATGACACCTTGTGGCTTTCATTTATAGGAAAATTCCATGCTCCATGAATAACTAGCCGAAGTGTGAAAGATCTTCATTTGAAAATTATGAAGATCCCAATGTTTCATAGAGACTTTAGGAGGCCAAAAGTATTTCTCATGAGCTTGAATTTCTCTTGTACATCATCCTAGAGGTACTTGGATAAGGCTTGGGCTCTTAAATTACAGAATGTGTTAACTTCACATGTGTGAGAAGACTTGTATGAATTTTGAAGGAAATGTTGCACAAGACATGGAGGTGTTAGTATAGGAAAGCCACACAAGTGTATAAAAACCCACATTCATAAACAATTTCCAAACTTCTTTGGGGTGATTTAAAGAAAGATTGTTGTAATGTGTTCTTATCCACTGTTGATTTTTTCTAATGACAACCTTAATGTCTTTGTAAGAAAATTTTAGGTGATAACACATGGAAAAATTAGTATAACAAATAAGTGAAACATAAGTTGTTTTAAAGTAAAAAACACCATAATTGATAGTGCCTCAAATATATATGAGAATATTCTTAGCTTATTTCCAATAATTCATGATGGTTCTTCATGAATCTTAAAACCATACTAACAATAAAGGAAATAGCAGGCATGTTGCAAGTCAAATAAATAAAACTACCAATACATTGTTGATAGAGTATGGCATCATGATGCAGGAGCATCTCTCCATGTCAGCCAACTAGCCAGCCAACCACATTAGCAAATTCAAATCGCACGTTGAAGAGAGAGGCACAACCTCATTTGAAATCTGAATTCAATGTAATTTAATGCTTAGGTTGTTGAGCCGTGAAGCCGTGCCTTTGTGCAGGCTGTAGATAAGATAGGCATTTAATGTTTTGTATGGCTGATATCTAGATCCGATAGTGGACTAGACATCCCATTCAATGCAATTGAATAGGGTAGGTAGGTTGGAGGGAAGAGATCAAAGAGCCCCCTCAGGTAAAAGAGATTTAGGATCTCATTTTGTGTAAGAAGAGCTAGCATAGAGAAGAGAAGTGGTGAGAGTAGGGGATAGAAGAGAATCTGTGAGTAGAGAGTAGAAGAGAAGAGAAGAGCCGAGACCTTGTTACAGGCCATGCTCAGGAACACCTTGTACAAACAAGCATTTGCCATTTTAATATAAACAGAAGCAGTTTTTCCTGCATGTATTTCTGTGTTGAATGAATGTCTGTGAGTGTTATTTATGTGTTGTAGATGTATGTTGTAGGTTTGCATTTGCAGGAGTTGGTTTGATTTCAGGTGAAGGTCTTTGAGGCTTCACACCAGGAGGGTGTGATAGAAAATTGCGGGTTCTGATAGCCGTGCACAGAGGTTGCACTTCTGAATTCTGTTGGTTCAGACAAAGATGTGTTGCGGCACAAGAACTGGAGTCAACAACTTAGGGGAAGACCTCAAGGTTGTTGAATACCTTGGAGGCAAGTCTGTGGAAGAAGACATAGTTGCAGACAGAAGCTCTGCCAGGTGGGAATCGAGCCAGTGTAAGTAGTGCACAGGGGAAGAACTCTGCTTTGAGTTCAAAGAGAACCAGAATCATTGAGGATTCTATGAAGCTCTGTCAGGTGGGCATTGACCAGGTGCATAGGTGCATAGGAGACAGGGCTGCTGGATGTTCTGTGAGAAGATACTCTGCCAGGTGGACATTGAGTAGGTGTGCAGACAGGCACAGGAGAAGAGAACTCTTTGAGTTCTGGTATTCTGAAGGAAGAATTCACTGAGGGATCTTCACAGGGTTGCTGAACACCCTGATAGAACTCAGCAAGAGGTTGCTTGAGCAGAAGGATAGCCAGGAGGTCATCAAAACATTCTCCATCTGCAGGAGGAAGGAAGAAGGATACAATCCCTTAGGGGTCTGAGCATGTGAGTAGCTCAGGAGAGACAGAATTGTGTGTGCGTAGAGACTCTGCAGAGGCGTAGGAGTCAAAGAATCCTTCAAGGATTCAAAAGAAGGAGCAAAGATCAGGAGGGACAACGTCGAGGAGAACGCAAGGTGAGAAATCAGGTAAAGGAGCTCGCAGAGAAGGAAGACAAAGGTCGAGGCCCTTGAGAACTGGAAATTCTTCCAAGTCTCGAAAGAAAGCGCAGAAGCTCAGGAGGAGCAATATCGGCTGTCAGATCCGACGATAGATATTGGACCATCAGATTTCCCATGTCTAGGGAGTAACAGGAGGAGCGCACAAGAAGGAAAGATATGAACTGTCAGATCTAGAGCAAAATACCTGACAGTTGTCAGATCAGTTGGGAGCTGCACGAGGTTTAGCTTCGTGAACAGGAGGGTGGAAGTCCCAACAGGTATCGAGATATCGGCACTCGAGATATCAGAATTCTCGAGGTCGAGGAAGTCGGGACACTTCAAGTCTCAAAACAACGAGATTGGATTAGGTCCTTCCATCAGTTGGGGATACGTGGCGGATATCCAGACTATCGGGGGAAGTCCCAATAGAAGGTCAACTCGGCGCATTGGAGTTCGGCGTTTCACGAGTCCTGAGGAAAAGACTTCTGGGGCATTTGAAGTCGCGAAATCGTGAGAGGCGATAAGGACCATCCATCTTGAGGGGATGCATGGCAGTGATCGAGGCCTCCAGGAAAGGTCCCGATAGGAGAGCCACATCGGGAAATCGCGAATTGGGATATCGAGAATTCCATAGGTAAAGTGTTTATGCATTTCGGCATTGCGATGTCCGAAACCCCGATAGGAGACAAGGCTGTGGTCTTGTGAGACAGTGGTCACATGGGCCAAGAGTCTAGCCAGAAGGGGCTAAGGGCCAAAGACAAGGAATTGGCTCATCGGAGATTGGGAGATCGTGAGGATAGAGGTTCGTGACATCAAGGTTTGCGAAACCCCAAATCCCAACAAGGAGTATGACTGCGGTCATATAAGAGGAGGTCGTGTGGACTATAAAGAATAGCCAGGAAGGGCTAAGGGCGAAAGGAGTGCATCAACAAATTGGAGTTCAGGAGTTCGAGAGGACAAGAACTCTTGGCATCGGGAAACAAGAAACCCCAAAACTCAAAATTACATCGGGAGAGTTCACGGTTAAGTGCAGAAGAGGCCATGACAGGGAAAAGAGAAGGACCTGTGGATCGGGTTTTCATCAGAGATTCTAGCAGGGAATCGAATGAGCTAATTCGGCTCAAAGGGGAATTTGATCGATCCTGTGAGCAGGGGGTGCAAGGTGTTGTGGCAGGGTGCCCTCTTACGGCATCACATTAACAAAAAGTAATTCAAAGACAACTATTAATTAAAATCACGACTACAATAACTCATTTGAAGCTAAATAAATATATCCAAATCATACATATGATGGAAAAAAAAATCCCATCAACCATATTTTACACTTGAAGACCCATAAAGTACTGCAAAAGGCCTGAGGCTGTAATTTAAAAAATTTCCTTTGGATCATTTTCAATGAACATGGATTAATGGAATCCTAGTTCCTATGAGAATTATATCATCGACATAAATAACTACTATGGGGACATCCTATTTAAGGAATCAAACATACAATTTTTGATAAATTGACACCACCTGGAACCACTTTTCAGGAAATAAGTATCAATTTTCTTCTACCAAACTCAAGGTGCATTTTTAACACCATGTAAATATTTGTCCAATTTGCACACCAAACTTTAATTTTCAATAATGATGAAAATAGGTGGTGTTTTCATGTAGATTTCTTCACAAATTTCACTATTTAAAAAAGTATTTTTGATATCCATTTGGTGAATCTCCCATTGAAAGGATGGAACAAGAGAAATAATTTCTCTTATGGTGTTCATTTTAGCTACCAAAAAAAATATTTTGGTGTTATTAATAATTTTTTTATGTAGAGAGACTTTGGTTACAAACCAAGACTTGTGCTTTTATTCTTTTCCGTCTACAATTAATTTTATCTAAAATAATTCTTCCCAAGCGGAAGTGGAACCAAATCCCAAGTATGAATTTTCATCAAGGAAACATACTAAAAAATTATTTCTTCCACCCATTATGGCTTTCTCTTACCCTATGCATAAGTTAAAGTACCATATATGGACCTAACACTTTGACATAAGAGAAAATTTTGGTGGAGTCCTATGAGTATCAAATGGATCACAGACATTCAAAACTACGGATTCAAGTGTTTTCTGAGCGCAAAAAAGAAGAGAGTTATTAGTACTAGGATTAATACTAGAATATTTGGAATATTCAAATGAATTATTAAATTAGAAGTAGAAACAAGGTCTTGAACATCTTCATTATTTGAAGAAACATTTATGCTCAACTAAATATTTAACAATAGGAAAGTTCAACGAAACATGAGGTTCTACAGAATCACATGTTGTTGATATTTTGTGGAATTGTACATCTCTATGAATGATAACATTTTTTTTATAGATGGATCAAATAACCTATAGGATTTAAAATCCTTGTTATAGACAACATAGATACATTTATGATATTTGATCTTGATATGTTTTCTTTTTTTATTGAGAATTGTTGGGTTATTGAGATGGGGGGTGAATCAGTAATAGAGAAATCTAATCATTTTTAACCATATAATCCAAGTGTTATATCAATGTAGCATTATCATCCAATAAATATAGATTAAATAAGCAATGAACAAATGAACAATCATACACATAGTTAGTACACCAGTGTTTTACATGGAAACCCAAGGGGGGAGAAAACCACATAATGCTTTTTCTTATATGTCTTGAAGAATTAGATTCATTGGAAGCACCAAATTCCTTTGTTTTCCAGGTGCAACTGGAAGGAGGCTCCAACCCCCTTTTTTCTCAGGATACAACTCGAGGGAAGGTCCAACTACCCTATTCTCTAGCTATAACCAAAAGGAGGCTACAACCCCCTATGTTCTCCAACAACAACCGAAAGGTGGCTACAACCACTTTCCCTTACCTCGTCCAACCACCCTGAAGTAGAAGTAGAATGATGGAACCACTGTCACACTATCACTTTGAGATATACCATTGTAAACCTGTACCAATAAACATAAACCATGCATCAACCATGGACCAACTTGTACCTCAACTTGTAATCAACCTTTACCGTAAACAAGTGCATCAACCATGGACCAACCTGTACGAAACAACTTGTAATCAACTTGTACCATAAACAAGTGCATCCAACCATGTACCAAGTATGTACCAATCATGTGTCAAATACTCATCAACTATGACTCATCAAAATGTACCAACATCATCAACTATAAACCTCATGTATGTGCCAACTCATCAACTACTTGTCTCAACCATGTACCCAACATGTACCTTAACAAAAATCCCTCATCAATTTCATCATCCAAATATGATTTGTAACTATGTAATATACCTGGTGTATATGATCACATACCTACAAACGTTCCTTAACTTTCACAACAAGAGACTAACATTTTCATCAACCTTTTCTTTAGTCTCACATGACTAGTTTGGAATTAGTCAACAACCCTAACATGAAATAATCATAACTATGTACCTGTAATGAATAAATATCTTAAAATTGCACACAATTTTCTTCAGTTTGTTTTATGCAATTCCTCCAGGTTTCACTACTTGGAACCTCTCAGAAAAAGAGTTATAGCCAAAATGGCATACCTTGCTGAATTTTGGCTTGTTCTAGTGAGTGACCTTGTAGAGTGTGTCCCACACAGAATATTTATTGAATGGATCTCAAAAACATTACACAGAATACTAAAGACTGTACTCTAACCAACACATTTGGTCTTACTAAATTTGGATCTATTATGAAGAAGTTATGACGTTCTTACCCGAAACACTTGTTTTAGACTAGTTTTGGGACTAGCCACAAACCCTATTTTCCATGGAGTGTAAATCCAAAAATACAATGACCCACAAGCTCAAATTTGTACCACAGATACTTGGATATGCTTCCTCAATGGGCTATCAATTTCATGTTCTGGATCATTCTAGAAATTTTTTTATTATGGAAATGATGAGATGACCTGTAAATAACATACTTAGAAAGCATCAACAAAGGAATTTATCCTCCCTTGAATTTCGGCCTTCTTTTCTTCACCTTCGCTCTGAAATTCAGCTTAGATATCCTTTGGTTACCTCATTCAACTATACATATTCAATATGTTCAAGTGTGATATGAAATGAGAGAGCCTTGCCTCTTATTTATACTCTCCAAATATCTTCCTTAGAAGCATCTTCTAGGTCACTTAACCCATTTCTAGGTCACTTAACCAATTTCTAAGTCACTTAACCCATTTATAGGTCACTTAACCTATTTTCCTCATTTGTAGGGTTAAATATTCCTCCTTGACTTTGTTACCTCACTTTATCATTTAAATAATCTTCTTTGATTTTGTCACTTCACTTTATTATTTAAATAATCCTTATTTACTTTGTCACTTTACTTTATCACTTAAATAATAATTTCTTCTTTGCAAGCTCTTTGACTTCTTTGACCTTTTGGGGCTTCAAGCTAACATATGAGGGTCCTCCAACTTCGTAAGGCCATAACTCTCAAACTGTGAGGAGTTATGTGACATTTCACATACCACCAGAAATGACATGACATGTACTATCCATATAGAATAGTATTACTTTCAAATATATTAAAAATCATACCATCATACATGAAACAACCTTGGGTCCATTACCCAAACCTTTGTGCTACCAGAATTTGCTACTGAACTTTCTTCAAGGGTTGACATCAATGAAAACCAACCTTAATCAACAATATCCTCCTTTGGAATTGATGGCAACACTGTGTTGCAATCCTGAAATCATTTCATGCAATACTGAAGTCATATCACTCATGCTCCCCCTATAACCATTCCTGTGTTCTCTGCATCTTTGTGACCATTGCTCCCCCTGGAATCATGCCTCTGTCCTCTACATCTGATAAATATCTCCCCCTTTGTCATCAATGGAAAAGGTATATTTCCATCTCGGGCTACTCCCCCTAACTGAACTGTCCTCTTTATAGTGCTTCCTTGTGTACATCTAAGACATATAAGATAAGAATTCAAAAGCATTCATTTTGGAGTATAAATAACTCTGAGTCTCTAACGAAGATACTCAAAGGCTTCCCGTGGAAGTGGTTTTGTAAATATGTCCGCCACTTGTTCTTTTGTGCCCACATACACAACTCTGATGTTATTTTCTGCAACTTGTTTCCGTAGAAAGTGATACTTGATTGGAATGTGCTTCGTCTTGGAGTGCATCACCTAGTTATTTGAGATATTGATGGCGCTTGTATTATCACAATAGACTGGAATGGGCTCATCATAATCAACTTGTATATCTGTCAGAGTTTGTTTCATCCAAAGAACCTGTGTACAACATGCTGCTGCTACAATATACTCTGTCTCTGTTGTAGATGAATATATTGACGATTGTTTCTTGCTTAGCCATGATACTAAACACTCACCCAAGTAGAACGCTACTCCACTGGTTCTTCTTCGTTCATCAATACAACCTACCCAATCTGCATCTGTGTAGGCAATAAGAGATAGATCCTTTCCTTTTGGATACCATAATCCAAACTGTTATGTTCCTTTGAGATATATGAAATCCTCTTCACTGCTAACACATGTGATTCCTTTGGTTCTTCTTGAAATCATGTCACATGTCCAACTTCCTGCATTACATCTAGTCTGTATGTTGTCACATATAGTAGACTACTAATCATTGAACTATATTGCCTCTAATCTGCAGACTTTGAATCATCTTCTTTGCTTAACTTGCAACTGGTTTGCATGAGAGTAATAACTGGTTTGCAATATTCCATTCCGAACCTCTTTAGCATTTCTATGATATACTTGGTTTGAGAAATAAAAATTCCTTGGTTGCTTTGACATATCTGAAGTCCCAGAAAGAAGGATAGCTCTCCAAGTAATGACATTTAAAATTCATTTTGCATATCCTTTGCAATTTTTGGCTTAACCTGTCATCATCAGTACCAAAAATAATATCATCAACATAAACTTCAATTAATAAAATACTATATTGACTTACATTGATGTAGAGGTTGTTGTTTTCACTTCTTTTTATGAACCCTGCCTGCTGTAGATATTTATCCAATCTAGAGTACCATGCTCTAGGACACTATTTTAGACCATACACGGCCTTCTTTAATTTACACACATAATCTGCATTCTATGACAACTAAAATCCTTCTGGTTGTTCAATGTAGACTTCTTCTTCAAGTTCCCCATTCATAAAAGATGATTTTACATCCATCTGATACACTTTAATATTTTTGGAGCATGCATAAGCTAAAAGAAATCAGATTTCTTCCATTTCGGCAACTAGGGAAAATGTCTCTTCAAATTCAATTCCTTCAACATGTGCATATCCTTTACATACCAACCTAGCTTTGTTCCTTGTAACCTATCTATCTTAATTCAATTTATTCCTCTATACCCACTTTGTGCCGATCACATTCTTACCCTTTGATCTTGGAACCAATTCCCAACTGTCATTTTTCTCTATTTGATCAAATTCTTCATCCATGGCCTTGTTCCAAAATTCATCCTTGCTGGCCTCTTCAAAATAGGTTGGTTCCATCGTATATGTGAGTGCTAGGTGAGTTTGTTCTGGTGAACAGATTCTTCTTCTAGTCTCAACTCCTGCATCTTTGTTTCCCATAATATGATCTGAAGGATGATTCTTCTGTACTCGTCTGCTAGGTGTTTTTAGAGTTACTTTCTAAACTTACTCTTTTGTTTATGTCAGATCCTCTTCGTCTTCCCTTATTTTTCATCTTTTGTTTCTTCTTCCTAAAGTTGTTCCATTGATTCATTTTCTTCTTCCTTTAATTCTTGTCTACCTACTTCATCAATTGTTATGTTGATTCTTTCCACCACTTTGTTCAATATCAGGTTGTAACACTTGTATGCTTTTCTTTTACTTGAGTAACCAACAAGTACTCCTTTGTCCACACGAGAGTGAAACTTTCCCATTCTGCCATCTTCTCTTTTGATGTAGCATTTGCTTCCAAAAACTCTGAAGTGCTTTACATTTGCTAGTCTTCCTTTCCATATCTCGTAAGGAGTTTTATCAGTGTTGTTTTTTAGCATTACTCTGTTTTGAAAGTGAATTGTTGTATTCACTGCCTGTGTCCAAAAAATACCTATCAATTTTGAATCCATTAGCATTGTTCGAGCCATTTCCTGTGTTGTCCTATTCTTTCTTTCAACAACTCCATTCTGTTGACGTGTCCTAGCAATGAAGAATTGCCTTTTTATTCCATGACTATTGCAGTAGTCCATAAATTCCTTTGAAGTGAAATATCCTCCATTATCAGATCTCAAGCATTTTATTTTTGAATCCATTTAATTTTCAACCATTTCCTTGTAGATCTTGAAGTTTTCAAAAGATTCTGACTTATTCTTGAGAAAACAAATTGTGGTCATTCTTATATAATAATCAACTAATAACATAAATTATTTCTCACTTTTTAATCCCTTTGTTGTAGTTGGTCCAACTAGATCAATATGCATAATTTCCAGTGGTCCTGTCATTGAATATTCCTTTGATTTGAACCTGGTCTTTGTTTGGTTTCCTTATTGACAATGCTTGCATAAAGTGTTGATTGGTTTCGTGATCTGGGGAATTTATTTGACTGCTTCTCTTTTGATGACTTTGACAAGGTTATCAAAATGTATGTGACTCATTCTTTTGTGCCATAGCCAACTTTGATCTTCCTTTCCTAGACAACACTTTTCATTTTCAATTTCACTTAACACAAAAGTTCTCGCAGCTGTAGAAATCAATTTTCATGAACCTTATTTTCTTATCTCACACTTTTTTTAATCGAAAGTAACTTTATGACCTTTATCACACATTTGAATCACACTTAGAAGATTATGTTTCATATATTCTACTAGTAGAACATTTTCTGCCTTTGTATTCTTGTTCCCGATTCTGATTGTTCCTTTTCCAATGATTTTGGCTGAATCATCATTTTTGAAGGAGACTGATACATCTCTTTCCTTTCGTAATGTAAGAAACCTGTCTCTATCACCTTTCATGTGTTTTGAACACCCATTGTCAACATACCAACCACGTTTCTTCTTCTTAGTTTGTAGAGCAAGTGTGCATTCTTCATTGCTATGTTGATCCTACTTTCTTATCCATGTCATTTTTTGAGGTTCATGTCTATGACTGTTGTTATTTTGTTGTGGTTCTCTAGGAGGGATTTTCATTTTGCAATCTTTGGCCATGTGTCCAAAATTGTTACATTTGTAACATTCCACTTCAATGCTCAAAGATTCAAACCTGTTGTAACTTATTCTCTGTGTTTCTATACGCCTTCTTGGATAACCCCTTTGTGTATGACTTTCAAAGTTGTTTTTATTCCTGTTGTTAGCTCTACAATTCACAACTTTATGTCCAAAATTATTACATGCATAACATAAACCAAAAGATATAGTTTGATACCTGGGAGTTGAAGATCTTCTAAAAGGAGGTACTCTTATGAATTTTTATTCTTCTTGAGGCCTATCTGTCGGTTGTTGATTCTGAAATTTGAATCTTCTTGGTAGATGAGTGTCCCTGTAATCTTCCTTGTAGATCTTCTTATCCTTCTTGATTGTTTCTGCAAATCTTTTTGGATATGTTTCTTGCTCTGTTGTTCTGGAGCTTGATCCTTTTTCTGTTCGATTGTATCCAAGTTCGGACTTGTTGTGAAGAGATTTTGACTATTGATAATGTCATCCAAAACTTTTGAGTTGTTCTGCATATTTTTCTTTTGAAGATCCTTTATTAATGTGACAATCTCTACTTCCAAATCTCCAATGATCTTGTCTTTTTCTTCTATCTGTTCTTTGATTTCTTTTTCAATTCTTTTATCTTTTTCTATTTGAACCTTCAAATTTGTGATCATTTATTCTAGTTCTTGAGTGTCTTCTTTCTTGTCTAGTTCTTCTTTTAGTTTCTTCTTTTTCTTCTTTTCTCTTCTGATAACTTCTATGGCACACATTAATTCCTCTTGGTAGTCAATTTCTGCATCCTCAATTTCTTCTTCGACTTCTTCATATTCTTCTTCGGCTTCTTCATATTCTTCTTCAGAGTCTTCTTTATCAAAGTCTTCTACTGCCATGAATAGAACTCATTGTGTCTCACTACCACTGACTTCATCTTCATCTAATGATGAGATGTCTTCTTTGGTGAATAAGCTTTTCTTGAAAACTTTCTTTGTGGTTATCTTGCCTTTATATGTTTGTTTGTCTTTTGAGTAACCTTCATCAATTCTCTTTTTCTTATAAAGACATTTTCTAACAAAATGACCAATACCATCAGAATTAAAACAAATTAAATGAAGCTTACCTCTATACTTATCATCAGTTCCCTTGTTCGGTATTTTAACAAAGTTGGTCACTTCTTCATCATCTTTCGAGATGTCACTGTTGTTGCTATGTTCTTCTTTTTTCCTTCCCTTTTTCTTTGAATTTTTTGATAATTGGACGATTTCTTCTTTTATATCTAGATTTTCTTGTTCAATTCTCATTTCATATGTTGTGAATATTCCATGTAATTTGTTCATGCTTATTTAGTTTAGATATGATATTTCTTCTAGTGATGATATCTTAGGGTCAAATCTCATAGGAAGAGATCTTAGTAATTTTTGAACAATTACATATTCTTTGATTTCTTCTCCCAATCCTATGATTGCATTTACTGTTTCATCAACTTGTAAAAAGTAAGATGCAATATTCTCATATTCCTTCATCTTAAGTTGTTCGAATTGACCTCTGTATGTTTGAAGCTTTGCTTCTTTGACTTTTGAATCTCCTTCATAAATATTTTGAAGCTTGTCCCAAATCTCTTTAGCGGATTTTCAATGTGCAAATTTGGTGAATACCGTTTCACTAAGACCATTCAGAAGTGCATTTTTGGCTTTGGAATTATTCTGACCGAGTTTCACTACTTTGTCATTTGCTAGAGGAACTCTTGGTGCTGTGTATCCATTTACAATTGATTGGCAAATTTCAAATCCCTGTTCCTGTATATATGTTTTCATCCTTATGCTCCAAAATGCATACTTTTGTCCATTGAACTATGGTATTCCATTTTTATACAACTTTTTGCTCTCTATGATCTACCTTTCAATGGTTAAATTGATTTCTGAAGGAACCTTCTCTGATACCAATTGTTGGATCACTGAGAGGGGGGATGAATCAATAATAGAGAAATATAATCCTTTTTAACCATATAATCCAAGTGTCATATAAATGTAGCATTATCATCCAATAAATGCATAGTAAATAAAAAATGAACAAATGAACAATCATACACATACATAGTACACCGGTGTTTTATGTGAAAATCCAAAGCGGGAGAAAACCACATAATGCTTTTTCTTATATGTCTTGAATAATTACATTCATTGGAAGCATCAACATCATTTGTTTTCCAGCTGCAATTGGAAGGAGGCTACAACCTGAGGGAAGCTCCAAATCCCCTATTCTCTAGATACAACCAAAAGGAGGCTACAACCCCCTATGTTCTCCAACTACAACTGAAAGGTGGCTACAACCACCTATCCTTGCCCCGTCCAACTGCCCTGAAGTAAAAGTAGAATGATGGAACCACTGTCACACTATCACTTTGATATATATCATTGTAAACCTATACCAATAAACTTGAACCATGCATCAACCTATACCTCAACCTGTAATCAACCTGTACCATAAAAAAATGCATCAACCATGCACCAACCTGTACCAAATAACATGTAATCAACATGTACCATAAGCAAGTGCATTCAACCATGTACCAAGTATGTACCAATCATGTGTCAACTACTCATCAAATATGACTCATCAAAATGTACCAACATCATCAACT
>CBVK0101019870.1:0-16245 GCA_900067695.1 Picea abies
GTCTCAACCATGTACCCAACGTGTACCTTAACTAAAATCCCTCATCAATTTCATCATCCAAATATGATTTGTAACTCTATAATATACTTGTTGTATATGATCACATACTTGCAAACCTTCCTTAACTTTCACAACAAGAGACGAGCATTTTCATCAACCTTTTATTTTGTCTCACATGACTAGTTTGGGATTAGTCAACAACCCTAAATTGAAATAATCATAACTATGTACCTATAATGAATAAAGATATGAAAATAGTACACAATGTTCTTCATTTTGTTTTATGAAATTCCTCCAAGTCTCACTACTTGGAACCTCTCAGAAAAGGAGTTATAGCAAAAATGGCATACCTTGTTGAATTATGGCTTATTCTAGAAAGCAACCTTGTAGAGCGTTCCCCACATGGAATATTTGTTGAATGGATCTGAAAATGTTACAAAAAATACTTCAAACTGTACTCTAACAAAAAAAAATTGTCTTACTGAATTTGGATCTATTATGAATAATTTATGACGTTTTTACCCAAAACACCTGTTTTAGACTAGTTTTAGGACTAGCCACAAACCCTATTTTCCACGGAGTGTAACTCCAAAAATACAACGACCCACAAGATAAAAAATTTACCATAGATACTTGGATATGTTTCCTCAATAGTATATCAATTTCACGGTTTGAATCATTCTATAAAAAATGTTATTGTGAAAATGGTGAGATGACCTATAAATAACATAACTTAGAAAACATCTTCAAAGCAATTTATCCTCCCTTGAATTCCGACCTTCTTTTCTTTACCTTCCCTCTGAAATTCGTCTTAGATATCCTTTGGTTACCTCATTCACCTATATATATTCAATATGATCGAGTGTGATATGAAATGAGAGACCTTGCCTCTTATTTATACTGTCCAAATATCTTCCTTAGAAGCATATTCTAGGTCACTTAATTCATTTCTACGTCACTTAACCCATTTATAGGTCACTTAACTTATTTTCCTCATTTTTAGGGTTAAACACTTTCCATAATTAGAAAGTTCTCCATTAATTTATTATTTAAATATTCTTCCTTCACTTTGTTACCTCACTTTATCATTTAAATAATAATTTCTTCTTTGCAAGATCTTTGACTTCTTTGACCTTTTGGGGCTTCAAGCCAACATATGAGGGTCATCCAACTTCGTAAGGCCATAAATATCAAACCGTGAGGAGTTATGTGGCGTTCCACATACCACCAGAAATGGCATGACATGTACTATCCATATATATTAGTATTACATTCAAATATATTAAAACTCATACCATTATACATGAAACAACCTTGGGTCCATTACCCAAACCTTTGTGCTACCGAAATTCGCTACTGGACTTTCTTCAAGGGTTGACATCAATGAAAACCAACCTTAATAAATAAGAATGAGCTTAATGCTCACAACCAAAGACTTTGAAATTTCTAGTATGTGATCTTCTACCACTCCACGTTTATTTTGGAGCAACCTACAAAATTGGATTAGTAAGAACCCTATTCAAAATATAATTTTCACAACATGTTTCTTCTCCCAAAAACAATTTCATGAGTCCTTATGAATGAAACATACATCTATCCATTTCAACTAAAGATCTTTTTTTCCTTTCAATGTATCTCTTTAATGTTTAATGTTTAACATACTCCCCTGCATTTTAAGTACAAAGAATATTAATGTTTTTTTTGTGATTCTTTTTCAACCGGGTTTTTCAAACTATTATAATGTAACAAACATTTCATTTTTATGCTTCAAGAAATAATCCTAAGTTTTTTTACTATAGTCATGAATGAAAGAAATGAAGTAAAGTGCACCTGATAAAGAGGGATCCTCAAGGAGGTAAAATATGTCACTATGAACCAATTGGAATTATTATTTATCATGCCAAGATTTATCCTTATGAAACTTTTCCTTCTTATGCATGTGGAGGAAACAACCTTCACAAACACCCTTACTAGAAAAATTAGAGGTAAGCCATGTTTCATTTTAGGAAATAGTGGCATTTTACCAAAGTCCAAGTGACCTAAATTTTCATGCCATAGCTTAGTTTTTTCATCAACATTTGCAACATATGAATAGAAGGGTTGTTTTCTAGATGAGGAGAAACTAGAAAACTTAAACAAACTAGCGTCATGATCAATATTAATAGATGAAACAATTTTGAACACTTTATTAATGTCTTTGAACACATATTGATTGAAGAAAGCTTCAAATTTGTACCCATTTTGACAAGCATGGTAAATAGAAAGAAAATTTAAGGGCATGCCTTGAACATGAAAAACATCTTCAAATACATAGTTAGAGACATTAACATTATGTAACCCAATATATTTCCCTCACTAACATAAATTGACTAAGAAGAATGGTTTTCTTTATCATAAGAGGTGAAAAAAGAAGAATTATCAGTCATGTGATTGGAGGAACCTAAATCCACAATCCATTCAATGTAAGAAGAGAGTGATCTACATGGATATATAGAATAGGAAAATCATTTTTTTCATAACACAACAATGTCAACCTTGTTTTCATTTGAGGTCTACTTCTTTCCTTTATCAAGATCATTACATGTCTTGAAACAATTATTCTTAGCATGAATTTTTTTTCCATGGTATTTGAATGGTTTTAATTATTTATTCTATAAAGAACCTATATTGAAATTATTGTTCCTTGAGATGTTCCAGGTTGTTTGTGGAATTATGCCAAGGCACCTCAAGGGATAAAACCATGATAGAGATTTAAAGCCATATTTATATTGGAAATAATTTTTTTGAATATCCCTCTCTCTCTCAAACAAATTTAGATCAGATGAGTGATAACTCTCAACCTCAAGAGGCAGGTTACCATGTGCAAGCATACATTTGAAATTTCTAGAGGGATCGATGGATGAATTTTAAGGAAAACAAATAAACTAGTAAGGTATTTCTTAGAATAAATCTTGGAGTATTTTAGATGAAGAAAAACATGTTGAGTAATTAAGAATTAAGTAGTTGTAATAGTATGAATATATGTCTATGTTAGGCTATGCTTCAGAGAACTTTAAATGATTCATATATTTAAACATAATAGAAACCTTCTACATATATCCAAAATATATCAAACAAAACGTTAAGAACTGGTCATGGAAGATGAAATCAATTTAGAAATCATAAAAACATCACACATTAACACTTAATTATTTTTCTCTAAGTTTTTATTAAGGTAAATCTGACAAAATATCTAGAATGGAAGAGATGGGTTTACTAGAAAAAACATTACAATCAATGAATATGAATGTGGACTCTACAAAATGAATACATCATGGTGTATGAATCTCTTGAGGTCTATTGTCTTCATCATCTTCCTGTTCCTGAGATATGTGATCTTGCAACCTTGAGTATAAGAAACTCTTTAATTACCCAAAGTGTCAACCTTTGAAAAATGTGTTTTCTTTCTCTTTTATAGCCTTGTGCCCATCAAAAACAACTTCTTGAAATTGATTATTGCTTCTTTATTCCTCTGAACCACCTCTTGTTTTGGGAAGGGTCCCCAACATAGTAAACTTGTTTTACATAAATAATTTATCTAAAAAACAATTACCATTAGGTATTTGGGCATGTGCCACATGATTCTCCTAGCCTTGCCAAAGAAATCTTGGCAAATTGGCACATGTGATTCCATGTGTTTCCCATGGGGTACTCAATTGTATTCATATTCTTCACCAACTCATCCATATTTATGTATCTCTCATAGGATGGATGGGGTATATTCTTGAAAATAACCCTCATATTATGTTGTATTTCAAAATCTACATCAAGCATTTTTAGGATGTCTTGTCCTTTAAAAACTCCTTCCAATTTGTCAAATATATTGTCATCATTTCTTTTGTTTTCTAGTATCTCCTTGTATTTTTGTTGTGTGAGTATATATCCATTTCCATACCAGGGAAGTGGAAACCCAATATTTATGAGATCAACAAAAATATTTTTAAAGGAAACTACCTCACCTATCATCTCATGCAATTTGTTCTCAACATTTTTCATAAGTCATTTTTTGTGAGGACCTTCTTAGCATCTATCACAATGTTGGTTCTATAAGTGAAATTGAGGTCCTTGAGCTACCCCTTGGTCCTACTATTTAGGAATTTAATAATTTCATTGGCCGAGTCTGGCTTGTTTTCTAACTCATTTGTTGTTCTAGTTATATCCTTCTTGGATCAAGTGAGAAACTCGGGCTCATCACTTGTTAGGGAAAATTGGGACCAGTTCTTGGATACTAGGGTGGATATATTATAAAAAATAACATGTTTGGCTTCCTTTAAAGATAATTTTCCTATCACTTTCATCGTTAACTAAGTTAACTCTTTCTGGGCCTCTTCATTGGAAACATTTATTTGGGCTAGTAGAACTCCTCTGCTCTTTTCTTGGTATTCAAGTTCTACCACCCTTGCATCTTTGTTTCTAAGATGACTGGTCATAACACCTAGCTTCATTTACTTCACACTAAGGTCATCCATTACCTTAGTCAAGCCTTCTTCGAGTCTTCCAAAGGAGCTTGTGTTTTCCTTGATTTTGCTTCCTGAATAAACTGTGTTTGGTGATTTTTAAGGACCTCATTTTACTCTTGCAACCTCTTTATGAACTTTCTTCCTTCCAAAATTTGATGAAATTTCTCCTTGTGGATGGCCTAGAATTACAAACTCTACACATTTTGTTCCTCAAGGATATTCAATCTTTTCTTTAGGACTTTTATTTCAGTGTCCTTTGTCTTCATTAAATCTCCCACAACAGTGGGGTTCTTTGGATCTATACCCAGAGCTATCATATTCTTTTATAATTAAAATATCCTTGTTTGATAGTCTCTGGTGGAAACCTTCTCTTGCTTCAGTTGCCTATTAATTTGAAGTACCATTTCATTCATCTTATTTTCACTAGAAGAAGACTGGAGCACCCCTCTGTACAACATGTAACTTGTCTACTGGTGCAATTCAATTATATTAGTTGGTGAAATATTCTTGAGTCTTATTTGATTTTATTTGTAATATTTTGGAGAAAAGGGATTTGGCACCTTAAATTCCAACAAGGAAAACATGAGAGTGCCTTGTTGGTAATCCACTACTTATAGAAATTTGTTTTCATCTATATCCCACCATTCCTGAGGGTAAATATCCTTCTTCATCTCCAAGTTGTTTTTTTAATGTCAAGGTAATGAGAGAACAAAGAGAGATATTTCTCTATTGATCCTTCACCTGCATAGGTTTGATTTATTCCCCCTACCAACAACATAGCTGAGGAAATATGTTCAATGGTTATAGATGGTCCCTTAGAGGTTTCCTTAGCCTCACTTTCCCCTTGATTTATTTTCAATATGCCCTTCCCTTTATTGAGGGATCCTATCAAACTATCCTCTGTTTCCACTTCTTCATCTCGTTTGGGATTTTTGGTCTGTTGATTATCCACCTCCATTTCATATTGCATATCTGAGAATGTCCTTTTCCTAGGTTGAGTAATATGGATTATGTTGGCCTAGGCAGATGAGGTAGCTTGGATGGGAATCTCACTTTATAGGAGTTCTTTGAATTCCTCCCACAAATATATATTTGCAGTTCTTTCTACCAAAGCATTGGAATGGTGCTTGTAGGTTGGCTCCTCGTTGAGATGACACCATGTGGATCATATACCCATCCCTCCCCTTTGTCAAAATAAAATTCTTGGGCTTCTCTTATTCTACAGAAACATATATCCTTTGTTGAACCAAAAAGGGACCAACCTCCTGTGGTAAAATGTGGGTGATGGCATTTCTTTGTTGAGTAAAGAGGATATGATATTCCAACAATATTTTCCTAATATATTCCAAGGAAAAAATACTTGGTGTTAAGAATATAGGGAGTTTGTAGGGTTATTTATTAAATCCATATACCTTGATGATGGTATGGTCTTCAAATAGGTATCAATCCCCTTTCCTAGCATCCTTACTTAGCTACGAAATATTTCTCATATTTCGTACTACTTTTGGAAGTGGATTTCCATGCATCAGAGTGTAAATGTCACTCAAGTACGTATTTACATAGAGGATAAAACCTCTATTATTCTCTTTTTTCCTCATCCTATGGGTCCATTCAATGATTGGTTTTAGCTCTTCAAATTCATTTTTGATCTTGTTTCCCAAAGAATCAAAATATGGGTGGGTTTGAGACATGATGACGTACACCAGTTAACATTGGTATCTGAGAGATATGGTACTGTCAAAATATTCCAACTGAGCCTACATGAATTCTTCTAGAAGTTGGTAGTAGTAAAATTTTGGGAAACTCATGGATTTTAAGGGACATAGAAGAGAGAACATAACAAGGATATCTTCATAAACTACTCTATCATGCTCATACCCTAGGACTTGGAAAATTATGGACACAACTTGTCTGGTGATTTTAGTGAACATGATGGATTTGAAAGAAGGTGGATTAGTTGGTAGTGGGAATTCAGAGCGAATAGATTACCTAAAAGAATTTATTTTTCAGACTGGGACAATGATTCATACTTGGCCTATAGGGTATGGTCCTCCATGTTTTCATAAGGGATTTTATGAAAACAAATCATTTTTTCAAGGGATTCTTGTGATATGGTGAAAATAATCTTGTACACGTCTATAGACATCATCTTACCTTCATCAGTTTGATAATTGCCAGTGCAACAATCGACAAGATCAAGGAAATTAAAGGATTGCGGGATGCTAGATCGAGGCAGGTTCGATTCCCACAAGTGTAGGTAATCTCATTCGTTATTTTCATTGGCTTGAGCATTATGAATAATTGGGCATAGGTATGAAAATGATATGACTAGGTCCAAAATTTCATTATTTCTTCCAATCGAGGGCTCATCAGTAGGGAAAGGATTCTTGGTCAATTGATTTTTGTTAGGGATTGAGACAATAGCCATTTTACCATCTTAGGAGTAAAATTAATTGTAAAATTGAATGAAGGGGCATTTTTAGTTCACAGGTTACCATTTTTACTGTTGGAAGCTATATAGGAGGACACTCTAATAGTTCTTTGAAATCTCAGGTGTCAATTTTTTTTTTTTTGAAAGTAGTGCTCTTTGTGCCCAATGAGGTTTTTTTTAATTATTTTAAACTCCAAGTGCCACATGTATCCATATTATTGGTGGAAGCCTTTGAATTTTGAAATGACACAAAATTTGAGTGATACCATGTATGATGTTAGTAAGGCCCCACAAACATATGGTGGCCTATTTTTGGTATAAGGTAGCATATATGTTCTAATACCCCTAGGGCGAACCCTAATTCTAATGTAAATGTAAATGTACATATAGGTTGGTGAGCCATGGGTGCACAAGTTTTGGATAGAGTTTAGCACGTGCACGAAGGGAAGAGTGTGTGTCTGTTTCATAACTTTGCATGCACATAAGTAAGTGTGAAATGATTTTGTGCATGTGAACCAAGGAAAGAGTGTGCACCCATTTCATAGCTTTGTGTGCACCTAGGTAAGTGCACGAGGATTGCTTCAAAGTGCGCACTAGACCTTTCTTGTAGTTGAGATAGTTTGGGGCTGGAGAGCCTTTGTATATATGTATATTGAGGTCGGAGTGCCTGTATGGTTATTAGGCTAGAGATCTTGGATTGTGACAAGGGCCAGTGGGCCTATTATTGTAAAATTTAATGGCACTCAGATATTAATAAAAAAATATCACTCTGCACAGACTAATCAAATGAAAAGAGACGGGGGGTTTAAACTCTAGTGGAATGGGAAAGATGTGTGAAACTTAAAGGGAATATTTTAATAATATTTCCAAAAGTATATTTATGGGATATTTGTTTATCCTAAGTTCCTAAGGGATGGGAACGAGTCACCAAATGGAATGAAGTTAGTTATTAAGGTGACAAGTATCTATTCTTATACATGTAAATATATTGTTGGGCCTTAGTGTATTTCGATGGAATTCATTCATTCCTTTAGGAGGAGACCAAATTTCCTCTGCAAGGCATCTATATCTTATTGTAACTTGTTTCCATCACATAACCTTTTGCATGGGAAGGCCTGTGCACTATTGAAGAAGTGGGTTTTTAGGCATATGTTTGTCGAAGAAGCAAGTTGTCACACTCATGTTTTTTGAAGAAGTGGGTTGTCAGGCTTGTGTTTGTTGAAGAAGTGGGATATCAGGCCCAATTTTGTCGAAGAAGATGGTTTCCATGCCTGTGTTTTTCGAAGAAGTGGGTTGTCAGGTCTGTGTGTTTTTAAAAAGAGGGTTTTTAGGCCCATGAGCATTCTCTCCAGGTGAGAGAATTGTTGGGAATTGTATTCCCAAGGTGCCTAGTAGTAGCTAAAGGGATCTAAGACTTCCTATTTGGATTTTTGTTGAAGTAATAAAAGGGAAGTGGGGTAGTCTAGGGACTATTGAGCAGAGAAATGGCACACTTCCTGGGGTGGGACATGCACATGGGGAATGAGGGACTGTAGTGTGTTTTTTGGGGTTGGCGCCTTTGTTTGAGTGTTTTGATTGTTGATATACCTTAAATTGGTTAATGGAATCTTTTTCTTGGTGGAGTTTCATCCCTAGCTCATGGATGGACTATTGCTAAGAGTTTCTGAGTGACAGAGTCTATGGATGGGAGGAACTTCTCAGGTTTGCGTGTGTTGGTTGTCGAGCCTGATTATATTCCTGATACAAAGGCCTTTGTTTTCAACTATGTTTATACACCCTGAATACTTTACACCCCAGAATAATTTACACTCCTCCACGCAGGGGAGTGCAGGGGGGGCTTACCCCTCCTATGGGGTCCTGGGGGCCCATCCCCCCGACTGGGGGATTCAGGGGTAAGTGGGCCCCTGACGGGGGTTTAGGGGTGAAGCTCCTGAAGGAAAATTTTCATTGTAAATGTATATTGTAATTTCATAGTAAATATGGACTGTTCATTATAAGGTCACATATCTGACAGTAGAAGTTATGTTAGGGTTTTTTTCCCTAGAAGGTAACCCTCTTTTATGAAGGAAATGTATTGTGGTTATTCATCATTGCGAATATTGTATTCTGAGTGAGGAGACTATGAGAGAAAGAAAAAAAAGTTAAAATGGGTGTGTTGTAGGTTGTATCACTTCATTTGTTGGATAATAATAAAGGAAGGACCTGACAATTTCTCTAGTGGACATGGCCCAGACTGGGTGAACCACGTATATATGTGTCTCTACTATTGTATTGTGTATATTATGTGTTTTATTTTCACAATCATTTTTATTTTATTGATCTGTAATCCTATTTTTCTAACAATTGGTATCAGAGCGAAAGGTAACTCGCAGGAAAATAGGGTTCCTAGTTCGAGTGGGAGCAATGGCGGAAGATGGAAAGTTTAGGGTCGAGAAATTTAAGGTCCAGAACTACCATTTATGGAAGATGTAGATGGAACATTATTTATATCAGAAGGATGTATTCCTACCATTGGGTGGAATAGAAAAGAAGACGACAACCATGAAGGACGAAGAATGGTAGGTTCTTGATAGAAATGCACTAGGAATGATACGGCTAAGCCTAGCAACATCAGTGACTTTCAATATTTCAAAATAACATACAATGAAGGAGATGATGGATGCATTGTCTAAACTGTATGAAAAACCCTTGGGTCCAATAGGGTATTTCTGATGAAGATATTATTTAATATGAAGATGTCATAAGGTGGGTCTGTTGTAGATCATTTAAATGAATTTAATACGGTTACTAATCAACTAATTTCTATAAAAGTGGACTTTGATGATGATATCAGGGATCTTCTCATCTTGTGCTCATTTCCAAAAAGATGGAACGACTTGGTCATGGCTATAAGTAACTATGTCTCTGGTTCAAACACTCTAAAATTTGATGATTTTATTGGCGTTATCCTTAGCAAGGAAATAGGATGGAAAACCACAGGTGAGACATCAAGTAATATATTAAACATGGAGGACAGGGGAAGACAAAAGAATAGAGGAAAGGGCTCAGGGAAACAAAAAAATTCTAGGAAGGGAATATCCAAATCCAGACTGGGAAATATAGAGTGTTAGGGTTGTGGGAAGAAAGGACATATGAAGAAATATTGCATAGCTCCAAAGAAACAAAGAGATGTACAACATGAGAAAAATCAGGAATCAAATGTAACAAGTGATGTGTTACAAGATGCTTTGACTCTTTCTGTATATAATATTTATAAGACTTGAGTAGTAGATTCAGGGGCTTCATTTCATGCCACACCCCATAGGAAACATTTTCTAGATTATGTTCAAGGTGATTTTGTACAAGTTCATTTGGGTGATGATGCACCATGAAACATTGTTGGAATGGGAAAGGTAAAAATAAAGAAAATGAATGGAAACTAATGGTTCTTGAAAGAGGTAAGACATGTTCCAGATATAAGGAAAAATATAATTTCAACAGGGAAATTGGTAAGAGAAGGTTGTATATCCATATTTATAGATAAGGTGTGGAAGGTCACCAAAGGATCATTGGTGATATAAAAAGGAAACAAGGTAGGTACATTGTATTTATGTATTGGTAATACTGACTATTCTATTTATTTATCGTCTATAGGAGTGGATACACCATAGTAGAATCATAGGCTTGGACACATGAGTGAGAAGGGGATGTAGATACTTCACAAACTAAATTTGTTTCCAGATCTTAAACAAAATGATTTGGATTTATGTGAGCATTGTGTTTATGGAAAATAAAAGAGAGTCATATTTCTCAGAGTCGGAAAATAAAAGAAGAGTGAAAGGTTATAGATTGTGCATACAGATGTATGGGTACCATATCAGGTACCATCTCTTAGTGGCTCTCGTTATTATGTTACTTTTATTGATGATGCAACCATAAAAACTTGGTTTTATTGTATTTGACAAAAATATGATGTTTTTTCATACTTTTAAGAAATGGAAAGCTTTGGTTGAGAATAAGACAGGAAAAAGGTTGAAGTGTCTCAGATCAGACAATGGAGGTGAATATTGTAGCAAGGAGTTTGATGATTACTATTCATACCATGGGATTCGTAGAGAGAAGATAGTTGTAAGGGGCTGAATAAATTAAACATCAATTTATTACATAAACTAAGGCATCAACTTCATAATAATAACTTCAGTAACCTAAATTTAACAACGAATAATAAATTTAATAAAAGTTTGAAAACAATGCAAAATCTTAAATACCTGAACCTGATGCTAATAGCCATCTGCTGTCCAAATGCCTTCTTGACCGCTGTTGCACCATAAAAAACTGCCCAAAACCTAGTTCCTCCCTGCCAACTAGGTAACTTCCTAGCTCCAGGATATCAACGGATATCCTGGACCCTATGCCCAAAACCCCCAGCAACCCCGGTGCACTGATACAATCCCACTCCGAAAATTTCACCTCCTCTGCAAATCCCAGAGCTCTCAAAATCCATCCCCCCCCAACCTCCCATCCAACTCCTTCCCTTCCTTATCCCTCCTTCACCGACTTCCCCCGCCTCATTTACTCCCTACCTAACTCATTTATTACCTCTTATCCTTTCTCGTTAATGCCCCTTATCCCCTTTATTTAATATCTTATCCTCCCGCAATTAATAAGTTATCCCTTGTTGTGTACGTAACCTTTCAATTTAACTATATAACTTATTAATTTATTAAATTTAATACTCATGTTTTTAAATGTAATAGGTAGTTTAATTAATCAATTAATTAATCAAATTGCAACCATTAATTAATAAATAATTATTTAATTAGTTTTATTATACCTATCCTGTTTAATTAATACCATATTAAGACGATTAATCCCCTAATTAATTTTTTTACTTAATAATCCTTCACATGTGTTCAACTAGGGTTGTTACATACACCCACCCTTCACGAAGTTAAGGTATCTTATGGTACAAGGAAAAGAAACACGTTTCACACATTCATAACAATTAACCGACATTATCAGTAAGTAAGTCAAGAAAACTCATACATACTAGTATATATGTACAAGAAACGCATGTGTAGCTAGTACATGCAAATCTCGTGCATGTACTAATAATCAAAATTGTCATCCTTTAGTAATTTATGTATGCATCCAATCCAATCAGAAAAACTAGTCTTTTATAAAAGACAACAAATCAATCAATTGTTTGAGAAATCCTTTAATTACTATTATCTGGTTCAACAATTTTATTTTAAACAACTTTGGTTTAGTTATGTAATAATGAATATTCATATATACACATTTCTTCTTCTTTTTTTTTTGAAGGGAAAACATCAAATTCCACCACAAGACAGATCTCCATACCGTCTCAACTATTACTACTCATCCTTCCTCCCTAATCTACTTCCATCTCCATTCCTATCCTTCCTCTGCTAGACTATCTTGGAGCGTCAACTATATTGACCTAACTCCAAATAGAACCCGTAAGTGGAAGTGTCACTATCTCGACCAAGCTTCCCTAGCAGGCATATGACAGTCATCATCACATGTCTTGGGGAGCGTGAACTAACACCGTCCTCCCATGACTTCAGGTTTCAGAGGATACATGGTGGGAAATGCCTCCACCCCTCCTAATCATAACTAGGGTCCACACCCTACAATGGAGGATACATGGTGGGAAATGAATCCACCCCTCCTAACAGGACTAGGGTCCACACCCTACAATGGAATATATAGTGGCACCATGTTGCTAGAGGTTTTGTCATCGTTTATTTGGTTTTGGGCAGTGTTGTCACCTGAAATCATGCACTGATCCACATATCATAGAAATGTATCCAAACCAATATAAATTTCTCATACCATATTGATACCATAATGTTTTTCGGTTAGTGGTCCTAATATCCACTTTCATCATCATTATCCCTTGGCTATTTCATAGCCCATAACCTGCAGATCAGTCTGTAACACAAACTCATACATTTCTATGCATTATCATCATGTAATTGCATACTATCATCATTTCAATTTGGTATCCCTGTATCGATAAGTTAACATCAAAGTTTTCCAATTAGAAATAGATCTCATAATATCCCATATTTCAATTTCGACACCCATTCACAAGATTATCATTTACCCAAACTACATTGCATAATATCCAACATCATCCTAATAGCATTTAAACATTTATTTAATTCACATTCTCACAGTATGTCGCATCATATACATCACCATCAATAACATTTAAACATTCGTAAAGTTTACATTCACATAATAGATCTCATTACATACATCATCATCACTAACATTTGAACATTCATAAAATTTACATTCACATAATAGATCACATTACATACATCATCATCAATAACATTTAATCATTCATAAAAGTTCATACATTTAAAATTTAAGTGTATCACTTAATAGTTTCACTGTGACTAGAAAATAAAGTATATAGGCCTTAGGTAATTCTGGTTGTCTAAGTCAAAAGGTGGTGTTACATACACCCCACCTTCAAGAAACATGTTCTCGAGGTGGTCAAAATAGTGAGGGATAGTCTCACCGTAGTGTCTCGGCATCTTCCCAAGTAGCAGATCCTGGACTATACTTGTCCCACTGGACCTTAACTTGGTCTACCAGACGGTTCTTGAGCTGTCGGACTCTACGGTCCAATATGCGTAACGGTTCTACCGTGAGGGTTCCCATGCCCGATACCTGCAATTCCTTCCAATTTATTTTATGTGATTCATCAACAACATAATGATGTAAAACAGATACATGAAATACATTATGAGTTTTATGCAAGTGGGGTGGCAGTACGAGACGATAGGCAACGGGTCCATTTTTCTCTTGGATCTTGAATGGTCCTATAAACTGAGGTGACAACTTTTTCCCCTTCCCGAACCATATGGTACTCTTATTAGGTCTAATACGAATGAAAACTTGGTCTCCCACTTCATAACTTCGGTCCATGACTTGATTTACTCTCTCAGTTTTCCCATCTGTTTCAGTATGATAAGTTGTGCTTAAGTTCAACTGAGTCCCCAACGCTGATTGTAAACTTGTCCAGAACCTAGAAGTGAATCTAGAGTCCCTATCTGAAATGATCTTCTTAGGTATCCCGTGCAAATGGATAACCTCTCTTATAAACACACGTGCCACATCAGTGACATCATAAGTGTCTCTAACTGGAATGAAATGAGCACTTTTGGTCAACTTATCCACTATCACAAGAATGTCATTGTGTCTATGGGATGTGAGCGACAACCCCACAACAAAATCCATAGAGATGACTTCCCATTTGGACATAGGAACATCATGTGGTTGTAGGAGGCCTGCCGGGTGATGGTGGTCGGCTTTCACCTGTTGACACTCTAGGCATTTGGTGACGAAATGGACTACATCGCACTTCATGCCCACCCAGAAGAAGAGCTTCCTCATATCTGCGTACATCTTCTTCACAACCGGATGCACACAATAAAGTGCTCTATGGGCTTCCTTCAGTATGATGCTTCGAATGTCCCCATTCTCAGGGATGTACATCCTTCCTCGATATCTTAACAGTCTGTCTATTTCCAGGATATATCCTTCATACTTTGGAACTAACTGCCTCCCACTCTGGAGGTTTGAAGTGACCTTTAAATACCAACTAACTCTTGGGAGTTGTGTCAACACATGTTCCCTCAGATTGACCTTTAAGGTTACCAAGGAGAAGATACATGGTCTCCTACTCAAGGCATCTGCGACCACATTTTCCTTTCCCTTGATGTACGAAATACCAAAATCGTACTCACTCATAAACTCACTCCATCGCCTTTGCCTAGCATTCAGATATCTTTGAGTGAAGAGATGTTTTAAACTTTGATGGTCCATCTTGAGCTCAAAGTTTCGCCCCACAAGATAGTGCCTCCAAAGTTTCAGAGCTAGCATTACAACTGCCAACTCTAAATCATGAGTCACGTACATCTCTTCATCCTTCTTCAACTTCCTTGATGCATAAGATATCACTCCTCCATCCTGCATTAGCACAGCCCCCAACCCTTGCTTCGAGGCATTCGTGCAGACCATGAAGTCCTTTTCCATATCCGACACTCATAGAATTGGTGCACTAGTTAGTAACCTCTTAAGCTTAATGAATGCTCTATCACACTCTTTTGTCCATTCATACCTAACCCCCTTGCATTGCAAAGTGGTGATGGGTTTCGCTATTTTGGAGAATCCTTCCACAAATCTCCGGTAATAACCTGCTAGCCCCATGGAGCTTCTCACCTCATGTGCATTTTTTGGCACTGGTCACTCCATAATGGCCTTTACCTTTTCTGGGTCCACAGAGATTCCTTCGCCAGAAATGATATGACCCAAATAGTGGATCTCTTTCTGGAAGAAGGAACACTTCGACAACTTCCCATACAATTTGTTCTCTCTAAGGCAGGACAACACTATTCGCAAGTGTTCCTCGTGTTCTCTTTCATTTTTGTAATAGATGAGAATGTCAACTAAAAAGACTTGTACAAAATGGTCTAAGTACTTTCGGAATATGTCATTCATGAGGCTCATGAATACTGTTGGCGCATTGGTCAATCCGAAGGGTACTACAACAAACTCGTAATGTCCAAACCGAGTTCGAAAGACAGTTTTTGGGATATCACCTTCCTTAATCCTTAACTGATGATACCCTGATCGCAAATCAATCTTTGAGAATACCGCTGCCCCTTTCATTTGATCGAAGAGGTCATCTATCCGCGCCATCGCGTACCTATTTTTCACTGTAGAACGATTGAAGTCCCTGTAGTCTATACACAGTCGTAAGGATCCATCCTTCTTCTTTACAAAAATTACTGGTGTGCCCCAAGGTGAGACACTAGGCCTTATTAGCCCTAAGTCCAATAACTCTTTCAATTGCATTTGCAATTCACAAAGTTCCGGCGCTGTCATCCGATACGAAGTCTTGGAGATTGGTTCTGCTCCAGGTTTTAGCTCAATGGTAAAATCAAGCTCTCTTTCAAGAGGTAACCCTGGTAACTTGTTCGGAAAAACATCCTGAAATTCTGACAATACTGGGTACTGATCCAATGAGGGTCCCTTCCTTTCATTTACTACTTCCACTACATAAAGTTGACACCCTTGTCTCAAGCATCGCTTAACCTTCATAGTTGATATAAAGCGTAACGACACTTTTCTTTGTACACCTTGGATCTCTACTGGTCTTCCTTCATCATCGACACAAAGCACCCTCTTTGCGAAACAATCTACCAAAGCTCGATGAGCTGCTAACCAATCCATTCCAATGATTAGGTCATACGCCCCAAGAGTAGTGACGTATACCTTTAACCTGGTAGT
>CBVK0101019877.1:0-13724 GCA_900067695.1 Picea abies
CGGTTACACATCCAAAGGATTGTATTAAAACTGTGAAGAAACCTACAAGAAAGAAGTTAAAAGGCAGTGTTGATGTCAATTTCGAAAACAAAAGAGTTGGTCGGTTAATTTCTCAAAGTCTTCGAAATAAAATAAACCCCCGTGCAGACACGATCAATATGATTGAAGTGAGCGAAAGATCAGACTCATAAATTGACAAATTCCTTGCTGAAGAGGACCTCGTGTCATTCGGGCTATACCCTGACCGACCCTATGACTATGTTAATAATTTGCCTCCTTGTCTAAAAGATAACCCAGAATTCCCTGGTATCCAGCTCTGTGATAAATCTACCAGTCGCATGGTGAATTCTCTGACCTATAATGTTGTTCATTCTAATGCAAACTCCTTACAGTCACAATGTGATGTGTGCCTCGTGGATCGATAGATATTATATCGATGTCCCACTTCTACAGTCATGAGTCAAGTCTTTAAGAGACCAAGTTGATATGTTGACAAACGAAAACAATAGACTTGAATCCATCATCCAAGGGAAGGACAAGCGTTTGAAAACTACAGGTCATGTAATTTTCAAAAATGTAGAGGCAGCCACAACTATCGTTAACTCCAAAGTTTCTTGACATGAGTTGGTTTTATGATTAGAGGTATGATTTAGTTAGTATGATCATTGTCATTCTTAAGTTAGGATATTTGTTTTGATTGAATGAACTATTTTTAATATTAAGATTAGGCTGTTTTGTTTATTTAATAAAATAAGATTGCATTTGCTATTATAACTAGCTACACAATTGTAAGGTTCTATAGCCAGTTATATAAATTCGAATTGTTTGATTTGATGACAGAAAACATATCTGAGATCTTCTTATTTTTTTTTGTTTTCGGGATAATTAAGGAGCCCATGATTTCAAATATGACATGAGGAAATTTTTGAGATCTCTTAGCCATATCTATTTTGTATTTTGAGTAAACAAAATTGGAATGTTGGTAGTTTTTTGATATCTAGTGAAATCAGGGTTGTTGCATCCCCCTTTATTTTTTGAAGCCAATTTGATCTTATGAACAGGAAACAATTATGTTTCCTGAAACCTATATAACTGTATCATTTTTTAAAAATTTGATCATCTTGCCTGGGACTGGAGGCTGGATGAGTATACACAGACTTGAATGAAACCGAATGCATGTTATAGCTTTAGCTTTTGTGTATTATGTTTTTAATTTAAGTTCTGTTTATTTCGATGCAATGATAGATGGTGAAATATTTTGTCTTCATGATTTATTGTGATTTGAAATAATCCATTATTACATGCTGTCCATATCTCATGTTTCAGATATAATACACAGTGATCATCGATTCAATTTAAATTAGGAGATTTTTCTCTATTTTCTACTGAAAGTTTAAATACAAGTTCTTACAGCGAGATTTATCTCATTTTTAGTGACTTGCAAATCTTAATATTACTGTGACTATATCCATTTTATGCTCTGTTATCATAGTTCAATCTCCATCATTATTGTTTCACATTTATTCGGAGCAATATCAAGATTCGTTGCATGTTTACTTCTTGGATAAAGGTGGTTGGATATCCAATATTGAACAGACATTGGATGCAATAACAGGTTATCCTGTTATTTGATTTCATTAGTTTGCTGAATATAGAAGTTTTCTCTATATAGAACATTTTCTACTATCTATTATTTTCTATTCAACTAGGAAGTTTAATGTTTGATGTCATGAGTGTATACATCTAAGAAAACAAATCAAAAAATTAGATAGTATTTTCACTTTCTTTATTATTGTTGTTAAAGGAACCAATTTACATTTGATTTTTACGAGTTTAGATTAAAACGCGTGTTTTGTATAGATTGCATATAAAATTATCATACATATAATATTTAATTTGTACATATATATACTTAGATGTACATATAGATTTTAGTAATTGTTATTTAGTAAGTTATTGTTTTTCCCTTTAGTTATTTTTCACTTTCTTTAGAACTTAGATTGGCCAACAGATCCCCTAAACCCATCGGAGTGAATTAATCGAAACGACTTGGGTTAATTAGACAACCCCGGACCCGATTCACTCCTCCAGTTGACGAGTGGTCAATTTCACCCATCAACAAATACTCCTCAATAGAGGATACCTTACATAGGACCACAACAAAAATGACGACATCGTCCACAACAACACCATCATTTAAGGCATGTTCAACAGAACATACTAGGATCATAGAATATTAGGCCAATAGATTCTACTTTGGGGACAAGGAGCACTAGACCGAAGACTAGATATTGGACATGTGGAGAGCCACATTACTAGTGAAGATATCTGATTAAGAAGGCGAGAGTAGTTGGATCATCAGGACCCACTATATTTGGATATCTGGGAAAGGCCCATAGAATACATGCAGTGGTGAAGAACTGTGAGGCCAAACACTAGTCCACTTTGTTTGAGACGTTAGGTACAATTGTAGACCAAAATTTTAGTATTTTGATAAATCTATGTTCCAAATATAGATTTATCTCTAGTGCAACACTAAAGAGAATTAAGGTAAAAAAAGTCGAGCAAGACGAGTTCATATACTTAGAAATGGAATCAGGTGCCAAATAGAAGGTTGGAGGAAAGGTTATGGACTATAACATTAACTTGGGATATTTTGTAGTGAAGGCCAACCTATATGTCACAATATTAGGATATAATGACATAGTGATTGGTATGGATTGGTTGGAATTGCATGATGTGATACATAACTATAATACTAAATGGTTAAGTTTGATAGATGATTTGGGATATATTAGACTAATTGTAGGAAGGAACTAGGGGGTGTTCTTGAGATATAGCTCTTCCATATAGATACAAAAGATTTTGTGCAAGGGGTGCAAGCTTTATTTAATATTAACGCTAAATGAAAGGGGCAAGGGGGAAGAATTAGAAAACCTTCCTGTAGTGCAATAGTTTGCAGACGTGTTTTCGGAAGAGTTACTAGGTTTACTGCCCGAAAGAGATTTGGAGTTTATAATAGACTTGAAACCTAGAACTAAACATATATCAAGAACGCCTTACCAAATGTCAATGCCTAAATTGCAGGAGTTGAAAATGAAATTGAAGGAATTGTTGGACTTGGGACTTATACGTCCAAGTGTGTCACAATGAGGTGTATCAATGATATTTTATATAAATAAGGATGGATCGTGGAGGATTTTCATTTACTACTTTCAATTGATCAAAGCTATGCTCAAGAACCAATATTTGTTTCCAAGGATTGATGATTTATTTAATGATATGAAAGGAGTGACGATGTTTTTTAAGATTGACTTGAGATTGAGATATCACCAATTGTAGATTAAAGAAGAAGATATCCCTAAGACCTCATTTAAAATGAGTTTCAGACACTATGAGTTTATAGTTTTACCATTCGGATTAATGAATGCCCATGGAGTATTCATGAGTTTGATGAATGGGGTGTTTCATGAATACTTGGATAAGTTTTTTCAAGAATTTATTGATGACATATTGATTTATTCTCGGACGAAAAAAGAGCATGAAAAACATTTAATATTGGTCCTATAGTGTCGATGAGAAAACAAATTGTACATGAAACTATCGAAATGTTGTTTTTACGAATCAAAGATTCATTACTTGGGACATATCATATCTGGTGAAGGTATCATTGTGGATCCAATGAAGTAGAGGCTATTATGGAATGGATAGCACCAAAAAAAGTAGAAGAAGTACACAACCTTATGGGTTTAGAAGGATATTACTTATGGTTCATCGAAGGTTTCTTGAAGATAGAAAATCCTATCACTGAATTGTAGAAGAAGAACAAGAAGTTCATATGGACTTAGAAATTCGTGGAAGCATTTCAAAAGATAAAAGAGTTTTTGAAGATAGCGTTGATACTAAAGGTCCCAAACAGGGAAAAATAATTCTTGGTATGCAAAAATGCATCCAAGGAAGGTTTAGGTAGATTTTGGATGCAATACGGTCGAGTGATCACTTACATTTCAAGGAAATTGAGAAAGCATCAGGAGAACTACGCAACACATGAATCTGAGTTTTGGAGATTGTATATTCCTTGAGAGTTTGGAGACATTATATGATTGGATGGAAATTTGAATTAATGATAGATCATTGTGGATTGAAACATATATTTACATAGAGTGACTTGAAAATGTGACAAAGGCATTGGTCAAAAATACTTAAAGAGAATATGAATTTGAGATTACTTACATTAAAGGAATGGTGAACATAGTGGCAGATGCGTTGAGTCAGAGAGCACACATATTCTTAGTAATATCACTTAAGATGAATATTCGAGAAAATATTATAACTTTACATATAGATGATGGTTGGTACAAGGACGTTAAGAATAATATTGGAAAATATACCATTATGGTACTTAAGGATGAAGTTTATTCATTAGACAACGATGGATTGTGGAGATTTAACGAAAGAATTCACATACCACCTAACGACTAATTAAGAAGTTTGATCTTATGTGAAGCACATCGACTAGTGTACATGGCGCATTTGGGAGTCATGAAGATGAAGGAAGACCTTAAACATTTATTCTTCTGGAGGAAATGAAAGAAGAAATAGTTAGTTACATGGTAAGTTGTTTAGCATTTCAGCAAGTGAAGGTTTAACATAGACATCTAGAAGGATTGTTACAACCACACGTTATTACATAATCAAAATGGGAAATCATTTAGATGGAATTTATCATTGAATTTCCACTGACAGCAAGGAGGCATGATTCAATTTTTTTTCTAATGGACACTTTGACAAAGAGTGAAAATTTTATCCCAATACATATGACCTATCAAGTGCCAGAAATAGCAAGAGTATTTGCTACCGACATTGTGAGATTACATGGAGTACGAAGAATGATCATATTCGATTGAGAATTGGTGTTTACAGGACGATTGTGGACTAGTTTCCAAGAGGATTTAGGAATGTAGTTGAATTTTAGTACAATGTATCACCCTGAGACAGACGGACAAATAGAGAGAATAAACCAGATCTTTTAGGATATGTTTCATATTTATGTAATGGATCAACAAAAACATTGGGAATATTTCTTTACACTATTAGAGTTTGCATACAATAACAACTATCAGAGTACCATTAATATGGAAACATTTGAGTTTCTTTACGAGAAACTGTGTCAGACTCTATTGACGTGGGATCGACTTGAAGACAGGGTCCTGGTAGGACTAGAGGTGATCAAAGAAATGGAAGAATAGATGCAATCGATAAGACAAAGGATTAAAGAAGTGCAATATTGACAAAAGAGTTATGTCTATGCTCATCATGTTGAATACATTTATGAAGTTGGGTACAAAGTTTTCTTGCATGTAAAATGACACAAGAGTTTGATCAAGTTTAGAAATGGTGCTAAACTCTCTCCGAGGTTTGTGGGACCTTCGAAATTGTGGAAAAGAAAGGAACTGAGGATTATCGACTATCCTTTCCTGAATATTTGAGGCATATGCATGATTTATTTCATGTATCTATTTTGAGACATTATATTAGTGATCCTTCACATGTTATTGGCATCCATTCTTTGTAGGTGACAGACGAGGGTGCTCTCATGGCAGAGCCAATCGACATTCTCGACCATAGAATTCGATAGATACAATGTTGAATAGTCGATCATGTCAATTTCCAATGGGACAAATATACTCCACACTCGGCTACCTGGGAGGACACATATGTGATGTGTTAATAGCTTCCTTACTTGTTTGATAGATTAGACATATAGATATATGTTAGATACATTTGTTTTCTTGAATTTATATACTGTACAAACTTTGGGATGAAGTTTAAAACAAGAGGGGGTGTATGTAACATCTTTCCCTTCTGAGAAATTTTTTATAGACTTATTATTTAAGTACACTTTCATGCAAGTGATCCAGTTATGTTACATTGGGATTTTGTTTTGATTATGGATTATACATGATGATGATGATGATGTATTGCAACTTATTATTATTTTATGTATATATATTGGTAGATGTTATTGATGATTTTTCCTGAGTGTGCAGGACACATGACAGGTTATGGATGTTGATGGAATAAATGGACTTCCTTGGACTCCATATTCATTTAGGAAGTGAATTGTATTTTGATTGAGTATTTCATTTTACAAAATTGTGAAATATGATTGATAACATTATGATTTATGTATATGGATTATTGAGAGATTTTTTATCAATGGATACAAGCTTGAATATGCTTTCTAATCTGACTCACATGAGTAGAGGATCCATCCAAAAAATCCATACATTGAGTGAGAGGTGCGGTAGCATCCTAGTCACAACCTACTAGCACTCCCACCATATTTTCAATTGTAGGTTAATGATTACCTAGTTCGAGAGGTCCACGATGTCATGAGGGAGAATTGAGACAATCGCTCATAGATATTTTAAGGGGCACACAATAAGGAGAAGTCCTTATTCCTTAGAACCCCTTAGTCTATCACAAGGTATACCGAATGGAGTGTTGAATAAAAAGGTGATGCAGGCGCACCCTCAGACACGTCCGCTCATAGAACCTCCTCCGTACTCGGCCCGAAGAACTGAAAAGCTCTTCTAATTCCCTATCGGGAATTTTCCACACCCACAACAGTTCTCCAAAAGATCTCCCTTGACAATCGGGAAATCGGACTTCACGATTTCACGAGTCTTGTGGTTGCGTGGTTTGTGCCTCATGATTCTTCGAAATCTGACGCAAGTCAACGCTGACCTTTTACCTTTCTATCGGTGTTCCTCCTATCAGGATTTCAGCATTTGCGATGTCCAAAACAACTTGCCTCACTGGCTTCTGATCCCCGATACACCGATACACTTCCCTGCTGCCTTAGCCCCTGGGATAAGCATTTTTTCCATGCGACCACCCCTTATATGACTGTAGTCATATTCCTTATCGGGGTTTCACAGTTCATGATTCCAAAATGCATAAACACCTTGTCACCAGGATCCCCGATATCTCTATGACCCAAACACCGAAAGACGACTTCCTTGTCGGGACTTTGGACTTCGCGGGATCGCGAATTCTAATACCAAAGTTTTCGGGACTTACCTTTTCACGAACCCCAAATCCTGATAAGTTGTGCCACCTGTCCTCCACTAATTCCACTGTGGCCTCACACTGTTCCTTTGGCCTACCGGGAAATCACATTTCGGAGATTCGTGATTCCTGCTCTATGATTTCCAAGAGTCACAAAATGTTGATTCTCGATGCACGTGAGGATTGACTCTTCCATGTCACTATCCCCTCATCGAATTTTTCGAATATTGCGAGATCGCGATTCCTGATGAAACATTTTATACTCTAAATTCCCGATACGTCGAACCCCAACTCCTCTCGGATCTTTTGACGTGTGTCCTCCCTGAAATCCACAGCTAGGACTTCATCGGGATTTTCGAGACTCAAAAGGCCTTGGTTCTCTTGATGTCTGAAATTCTGAACGCCGATGGACTCTCGATCCCTGCCACCTATCCCAACAGATGGAAGGCTCTACACTCGTCAGGATTTCGAGACTTTTGATGTCCTGATTCTCACGACCTCAGGAACTCCAATTTCCTAACTCTCGATGGCTCTTGGGTTCTCTCCTCTTCTCACTAGGACATAACCCCGGTGCAACTTCTACCTGATCGAGCGGCTAACGGGTAACCCAACAATAATCCTATGACTCACAATCCTCTTGAGCTTAACCCTCTGGTGTGACCGTAACCTCCTTGTTACTCTGCTGGATCTGACGACTGGCAGATTTTCCATGAATCCCCTCCACGAGATCTTGACCGTCGATTCCTTCCTCCTTGAGAATTTCTTGAAAATGACTAAGTGACCTTCCTCCTTGAGAATTTCTTGAAAATGACTAAGTGTTCCTCTGTGCTCACTCGTACTCCTGTGTGCAAACTTGCGACACCTATTCAAACACTTCCAGGGTACACACCCTGTGCTTCTCTTCAAGGTTCACTCAAAGGTACTATCCCTCTTAAGCTTTGTCAATTCTGAATATTTCATAATTTAAAACCCCCTGCTTGCACTCCTTGTGACAACCTTTCAAACACTTCAAATGTTTGAATCCTTCGACCCTGCGTGCACCTACAGCAACAGTCCCTCAAAACTTCTGCTCAGATTCACAACTGAGACTCTCCTTTAGCCTGCACACTCCTGGCATGGCTCCAGTAACCCAATTTCACTTCTGGGTGAACGAGAACAAGAGTTAAACTACCTGAGCCTCCATCAACGCACTCCTTGCGGACGTTTTCGACTGCACTCCTTGCAGGAATCCTCACTCAGATAGAGAAACAATTGAAACTCATTTATTCTTCCCCTCGGATTTCAAACTCAAACATGAAATCACATACACAGCAATAAAGCAAATGCATAACAGGAAAACAAACACTCATGAGCACATCATTTAACATCCACACACAGAGAATAGACACAAAACCATGGATTTGAATCAAATTCTTCTATTAATTCAAGATCTATACATAGATGTTCTTCTACATCTCTCTTCTTCTCTTCTGTGCTCTTCCTGCTTCAACTATGTTACAATGTACAATGAGGGTGTCTATATCCGTTTTCCCTCCTTCTTTCTAAAACTGTCTAATCTATGAATTCAAGTCTATCTACCTGCATTAACTAGCTTAAATGCCTCCTATCTACTAAGGACGAGAGTGAATCTCTCAAAGTCCAATACATTATACAAAGGTGCTCCTTCATAAATGTCTTCATTAAATATTTTCACATCAACTTCAAAAAGGTTTTCAAGCAATTTATCATATGCTAAAAAAATACGTTGCGCTTGCTCCACGCTCACTTGATATTTGCGATGCTACTGTATCAAAAGGGTCAGAAAAATTCCAAAACCATTCAAAGGCAAGTGGCACCCTTGGAGCATGAAGGTGCATCTTGAAGGGAATGTCACATAATTAAAAACTTGAGTCAATAAATTTAGCTGGCCTAGAAAAAAATTAAATGATTAGACCTTGTTGGATTGAAATAATTAATTAAACAATGAATTTCTTAATTACAAATACCAATAAAATTATAATGCTAATCCTAAAACTAAGTGTAGGTCTAAATTTAATCAAGGGACTAAATGAATTATGACATAAGCCAAAAGATTGGAAAATAATCAAATTCTAGGAAAAGGGGGAATACAATATAAGGATTGGATAAATTACAAATGCATGCATGAAAATAATAAAAAAGGATTTTTAAAATAGAAATAAATAAAATATGAGAGAATAGGTGTACACATAGAATAGTATCTAGAGTCAAGCTACCACTAGTCTAACTAGAATAAGACTCATATTCCAACTCTAACTAATATCTAGTTAGGAGACACTCATTAAATGAGAATATGGGGAACAAAGGGACACCTAAGAGAGAAAATAGGAACACATTGGGGAATGTGAGGAAAATTGACTTTTTAAATAAAATAAAATTGGCAATTTCTTGTGTAATTTGAGGAGATTTTGACAATTTTGTGGGTGAATAATTCTAATTAAATTAATCAAAATGTTAATTAATTGTGCATATGGACGTGTGTCAGAGAGGAAATTTCTATAAAATAAATATTGTAGAAGGGAAATAGATCTCACTTATTCTTTGTATGGTTATGTTGCCAAAATTATTGTGGACTATGTTTTAATTGTGAGAGTTAGGATACCAAGATTGGAGAAAGAGTGGGTTCTCTTCATTCTAAGGCAATCTTGGAGAAAGAGTGGATGCTCTTCCTTGCAAGGAAAGCTTGGAGCTACATTTTTTTTCCTCTTGTGTGGCCCCTTTGCGGCTTGGGGGGATAAGGGGAAAGAAGAGTACCCCTAGAATTGGTTGAGGGGTACCATTGAATTCCTTGTGATTGGAAAGCAAGAATAAGGAAGGAGCGCAAGACATTGATAGATTCCTCAATTCTCCATCTTCATATATTCCAATAATTTATTTTCTGGAATTTTAAATTGTAATAAGAGTAATTTTTAGAATAGAATTTTTATTCACTACAAAACCATTTTGTAACTATGAAAAATAGAGTTTTTCATCGCTACAGAACTGTTATGTAATGCTAAAAACTAGAATTTTTATTCTTTACAGAATCCTTTAGTAACTCTGAAAGCTAGAATTTTTATTCGCTACAAAACTGTTCTGTAACTCTAAAAACTAGAATTTTTAATCGCTACAGAACTGTTTTGTAACTATGAAAAATAGAATTTCTATTCGCTACAAAACCATTTTGTAACTATGAAAACTAGAGTTTTTAATCGCTACCGAACTATTTTGTAACTCTGAAAACTAGAATTATTTTCGCTACAGAACCGGCTTGTAACTTTGAAAACTAGAATTTTTAATCTCTATAGAACTGTTTTGTAACTCTAAAAACTAGAATTTTTAGTCGCTACAAAACTGTTTTGTAACTCTAAAAACTAGAATTTTTAATCACTATAGAACTGTTTTGTAACTATGAAAACTAGAATTTTTATTCGCTACATAACCGTTTTGTAACTCATAAATGCTTTGGAATGTTTATGAATGAATGGTTATTGAAATATTTAGTGAGAAACTAGATAATTATTATTATAAGATCCTTTATATTAAGAGTATTAAAGTATAATCATTTGGGTTAATAAGGATATGGTAAAACTTGTTAAATGATAAAAGGTGATGTTCACCTAGGAAAAATGGTTGAAGAGTTGAAAAATAAATTTAACTTAGAAATACCATACTATTATAGTAATAGAGATAATATTATATAATTTACTCGTGAGGAATTTAAATTATACCTTTAAGGATGCAATTTAGAGTGGGGATTAAAATTTAGTAAGTAAATGGGTTGTAAATTGTCTTCAAGCATTAGAATTAAGTTGGTTCTTAACAATAAATTTTGACTACCTTAATAAGTGCTAAACGACAACTATGCAATAGATATAACATAACTATGCCTTGGATACAAGTTAAAAGTTAAATTGAGAAATCCATGATAAAGACTGATGTGATAATGTTCGGTATGCAATTAGTGTGATTGTTATATACTTCAGAACATGACTCACCTATTAAGAAATATATAATTTTTGTTGACAGCTATGGTTAGAGGTATGAATTTAATAAGAATTGTAAGTCTAAGTTGAACCTAAATTGATTGTTTATGATGAGGTTATTATGTATATTGTTATGTTAAATTCAATGCTAAATTAAATGATATCATTATCCACAATGGATTTTTAATTTTTTTTCTTACAAAGTGGATTGTAACACTGACATGTATATGGTAATAATGATGATTTTGTAATGGAATGAAACCAAAAAATTAAGTAGTCTCTTATGATGTGAAATTGAATGATGAATTGACGAATTATGTACTAGAATAATGAGTTATTGAATGAATTTAATTGTGTTATGATTAAGAACCTTACCATCAAATTTATTCATGATTCTAGGTTAGACTTGGCTATGGGAATAGATACCTTCATGTTCCTTAGAACATTCGTCAGTCTTGATACCTTAGATGGTCAAAATAAATCGGATGAATCCTAGACTTGAGAGTTGATTATGTGTCTTGAAGGTCCTAACCTTACAGGGTGGGTTGGGAGGGTAGAAATCCTTTGTTATCTTCATGTGATATGGTTTATATTAGAATAACAAGGAAGTTATTTATGAATCTTTCTCTTTAGTGATAACGATGAGAATAAAATGTATAAATATTGATGTGTGTTATTTTCACATAACACTTGTCCTAACTAATGTTTTAAAAAAACAAATTACCACTATTTCAGTCACTTACATTTAGGTATTAACAAAGGGATCGTCAGATATGGTATCAAAGTGGGTTCAACCCTTTGAAATTGGACCGTTATGCCTTCCACTGTGTTAACTGATTGATTAAATTTTTATCGATAATTAAATTTTGAGATTGTACATGCAAGTAATCATGGTTAGAGGACGCAGGGGAAGTAGACGACGTGGCACTGGAGAAATAGGCGTGACACCTCCAATAGTATGCACTCCATAGGGGTATAACCCCTAGAGAGAATAAAAAATCATCGAGTAGGATCAGGTTGTTGTGGGAGATGCGGTAGGTATGTTTAGATCCTTCTAGAGGATGTCATAGGAATTGATCAATTGCTTGGATCAAGATGAGGGTGAAGCATCTTTACCCAATGAGGGTTCACAATCCACTCCGAATGGTATTAGTAGTATACATAGAGAACTTGAGAAGGTGAATTTTCTTGAGTTTTGGGGTGCCCCAGACGACTTAGCCGCCAAATCATGGTTTGAGAACATTCCAATGTGCTTCGTACTTTGTGATTACACTTCCAACATGAAATTATGCATTGTGGTCTTTCAGCTAAAGGGGAGTGCTCTTATATGGTCGAAGATTTTCCTACCTCAACTAAACATGGTCGTCAAAGATGTTTCATGGGAGATATTCTAGGAATGGTTTCATGAGAGGTAATTGTCTAAGGAATTCATTGAGTTCCAGCCTAATGAGTTCAAATCCTTATATAAATATGATCTGTGGTTCGAGAGTATGAGGTCAGATTCATGGAGCTACTTAGGTATTATCCACATATGAACATAGAGATGTTAAAGGTAAAAAATCTTTTGTTTATCCTAACTTCAACATCCATGCAAAGGTGAGGATTCTAATGCCTCAAATGTTGCATGATGCAGTTTAGAACGCCCTCATAGTTGAGTAAGAGGTGGAAAATGGGCATTCGGGTAGGAATCATTTTAGACCAACTGGAAAAACATCATCAAGTGTGCAGAAACATCAAACACTAGCTAGACAGACTTTAGGGCATCGAGATACTCCCAGAGGACCTATGTTCATGACACCATGGTGAAATATTCCTCAAAAAAGGACAAGTTATAGAGTACCACAACAACAGTATAAGCAACGCCGTCCCTAGAAGAAATAACATTTTAGGCTTGTTCAATAGAACATATCAGGATGACAGACTGTTAGGCCAACAACTTCTACTTAGGGGACTGGGATCATTGGACCGAAGAGTAAATGTTGGACATGTGGAGAGCCACATTACCAATGAGATTGTCCTATTGAGAAGGCCTGAGCGGTTGGATCATCGGGACCCACTACAGTTGGAGATCTGGGCAAGGCCCATAGGGTACATGCAATGGTGAACAACCGCCAGGCCAAGCACTAGTCCACTGTTCTTAAGATGTCAGGTACAAACTTCAACAAAAATTTTAGTATTTTGATAGATCTAGGTGATACAATAAGATTTATCTCTACTACAATGCTAAAGAGAATTAAGGTAAATGTAGTCGAGAAGGACGCATTCAAATATGTAGTGTAACATCCCCAACCACCCAGGTCGAGCCATGCTACTCCATAAAATGATTTTATTCTCTGTTGAACATACTGTAACATACTGTTGGCAGCCAACCCATTTTTTTTTCGATTGCTCTCAAAAGCTGCCTACACCCCTTGCGGTATCATGACAAATCTTGTCGCACTATGTTAATTAGACATTTGTCTCGGTTTTGCAACCATTACAATTCAATTTCGTTTTAGTTTTCACAACTGCATTTGTGAAAAAAATTCTTTCGTTGCTTAGATTGTCATCGTTTTTGGTTGATTTGCTGAAGGAATACTTGATCACTGGTTTATCATTAGATTGCTAATGTTGTATTAGACTTATGTTCTTGAGCATTCTTGATTGCGCATTTGGATATATTTCACT
>CBVK0101019882.1:0-10477 GCA_900067695.1 Picea abies
CATGTGGGTACATAAGAGCTGAATATGAAAAAGATATATGGTTGTAACAAGTGAACATCATATCCCTCTTTTACATCCTCCTAGCGAAATTGTGCAACAACAAAATTGCCTTCAAATGAATTGCATTCACATGCAACTTGCATCATACAGGTTGTGATAAACTGTTGCAAATCATCATACTCTCAACATAAATGCACACATAAGGATGAAAAGTGCCTTTACAATAGAAAATGCAAGCCTTACTTGCTCAAGAAATCCAACCATTTCTTACCAAGCCAACTCAATGGTGACTTTTTCTGCTGAAAATCGTTCTCTTGTGAATCATCTTGACTCACATCGATGATGGAATATCCTCTTCCATTATTTCCAATCTCTTTATCCATCTGCTTCTTATGTTGTGGATGAGTGGTTGGATTCAATGTCCAACATTGGTCAATGAGATGACCCCTCTTCTGACAATGAGCACAAATCTTTTGCATCCTCTTTTCACATTGTCTTTTTTTATAAAGTTTCCCGAAAGTGGTTAATATTTTCCAACATTTTGAAATATGATGGTTATATAAAACACAATATGTACATGGATTCTTTCTTCTATTTTTACATACAAATTTATCATGCTTAACATAATCAAAAGCAACTGAATGATAAGAAGAATTATACCTTGAACATTCACCTTTATCGCCTCTTTGAGGAGGTGAATTTGAATAGTTACAAGCTCTCCTTTGAAGACCAACAAATATTTTCTTGTCCTCATCGATGTCACAACTCTTTTGTTTCACACATTTTCATTCATCTTGAACACAAGCCTTGCATGCTGGAGGGATTGAACTTTCAACAAAAGTTCTTGAACTTTCACCTTTAAAGCCTTCTTGAGGAGGTGAACTTGAAACAAAATTTGTTCTTGGAACTTTTTACCTTGTCTCCTCAACTTTGGAATTTGCTCCATCTCTTCATTCATATCCAAGACCACAATACTTGGGTCTTTCTTCAACAACAATAGGATCAACAATGCCTTGTGCATGCTTGCCTAACCCTTTACCTTCATAGCCCATTTTTAACAATAACTTGGACCCTATTCCTCTTCTGTGATTTTCAAAAACACAAAAACATTCATCTTGAGAGGAATTTGAAGATAATCTAACATTACATACCTTATGTTCATGCATGTACTTGGTAAGGGTTTCCTTTGCCTCATGGAGTTGAATTTCCATCTCATGCAACTTTTCAAGAAGCTGGTCTTTCTCTTCTTCATGGCCATCAACTGTTCTTCAAGGGAAATGCTTTCCTTTCTATCTTCACACATCTCTTTCATCACATCTCTCATGGTTATAATTTCCTTCAACATCTCTTTGTCAAAGAACTTAGATAATGAAGATGTATGAGAACTATCATTGCTTGAAGCTTCCTCCATCCTTGCAAGATATCAAACTTCAACACAAAAATTGCACAAATACCAACCGCTAAATCTCAAGCTATCAATGGAAATCAAATCAGCAAAAATAACTATGCTTTGATACCACTTGATCTGAAAATAGTGGGCTGACTTGTTATGCTATGAAAGCACCCTCTACTTCATTAAAATAAAACTTTACAGGACCTTGCTCCATGTGTTAAAATATGCAAGATAAATTATGTGTTAAGTTCATGCTTCTTTTAAATGGTTATGTGTGAGGTATTTGCAATATTAAATATGTTGTTTTTATAAATAAAACAACAAAAATAACTTTCAGCAAAGAATAACCAGCAAACACGCACAACAATAACAACATGTTAAAGGAGTTCACCCCTCTCCAGGCTACATCTCCTTGAGCCTCCATCAATGGACTTGGCTCTCTGGGATTAATTTGCCAAAGATTCTTTTACAATTTGTTTCTCAACTCCACTAGAAATTCTGACTGTACCATTGGGTTCTGAATACATAAAAACCCCGAAAATGACTAATAGAACTCTAAAAACGGATCATGGCTCATCCGAGCATGACCTCTTCTACATGTGGCCTTAAGCTTCCCTGAGCTTCTCTTTGGAAAAAACACCTGTAAAAGTCATCAAATGGATCTTAAACCTATCCCAAAGTGTTTAGAGCATAATAATTATTCAAAAATGATTATTCAATCACAGAAAACAAACTTAGCCTCATCTGAGCATGACCTCAAACAGTGAGGGATTTAAGCTCCCTAGAGCTTCCTGAAACTTCAATGGTTAAAAACCTACAAAATAATTCTTCAAATGGATGTGAAAATAGTTCCAATGGATTCAAAACATCCAAAAACCCCTAGCTGGGCTTTTACGACACCTCATTTGGCCAAAAAGTGAAGAAGATAGGACTCCTGCCATTCTCTTCCTTCAAGCTTGTTGTCTCTGGTTCGCCAAAATGCACCTCTTGTGTGCTCTACCAAGAACACACTCCAAAACGCGTGCTTAAACCCAGCACCAAGTGAAACTGCATAACGATGCAAACTGTAGGATGGTTATGGGTACACCAGCCCCTAACTGCCAAACTCGTGGGCACATGGGCACCATACGACCTCGGGCTAGCACAAAAGGGCTCCCTTTCCAAAGTTTGTTGTGGGAGCGACACGTGTCAGCACAAAAACTCAACCATATGCAAACACAACCAAAATCGCATGCTTTGTGTGTTGTGGTCGCATGCGGTATCACATATAACTAAGGGCTAATATTTGAAAATCAAAACCTGCGCAAATATGGTGGAAGGTCATATGATTACACATAGAACCAGGGGATAACTCCATTGTAATACCAAAACCTACACACACTTGGTGTATAAATCGATGGTCATATGATTTTAATTGTATGCGACCAGGGTTGGGGCTAAGCCCCAGCCCGGACGCACCCCATATCACATCCCACTGCAATTTAAATACAATTAAAACCATAGTTTAAAAAAGGACCACCATGTGGGCTAGTGGTAGCCCATACACTACCAAAGTGCTGCCAAAAGGAGGAGGTCCAGGGTTTGATCCCCATGGACTCCATAAATTTTGAACCAATAACCAATACAATGGTGCCACGTGGCAGCCCATGACTGGGCCACGTGGCACCAAACCACAAACCAAAAACTACCACGTGTCGAAACACCATTCACCCAAATCTATCAATAAGTGAATACCATGTCACCAACTACCATGTCATCATACCTATGCCACGTCAGCATGTACAGACTCTGCCATGTCATCCTGTATGGACTGTACAGTCAGCGTATCTTTTTTTTACCTGTTTGACGATTCGAACAGATCGCTATATCTCTCGCTCCCGACGTCCGTTTGAACCCAAATGAGTTACGTTGGGTTCATGATGATGAGGGATATTCTCTCATTCATTTTGAGGCAATTCCTGTAACTTTGATTTTTGAGCTAAAATTTTGACCCCTGGTCCAGATTTTGATCATCATGTATCAATCACAACTCATTGATCCATCTTCATCATATCAATGACAACTCATTCATCCATATTCATCTATGCATTCTAATCAAGGAAAATACATATTATATTACATCAATCATCAATCATTCAATCTTTTGACATCAATCAATAACTTGACATCAACCAATCAAACCATTGGCATCAATGACAACATGATCCAACAATTATCTCAACAAGATCGCTAACCTAGTGGACATTGAAAAACCCAAGGAGGTAGATATGAGTACGATCGAGCATGGATGGTACTTGGTTCACCATATTTACAATGGTCGCCAAGGGGGAACCAAACACCACAAGGCCTGTGGTGCTCTTTCAAATGTTGGACCCTATCTCTAGTTCAACCGATTTCAGGGTGGGAAAGTTATTAAAAATAAAAGATAACTCTTCCCAGGCCCCCGATGACATCTCCAGATTTCCTAACATTTTCATCCACCACCATGTCCCAGTTCATGAATATTAGCCCAATTCTCTTTCGATGTTCATGCAGAGTGCACACTTGATACATGGATTCCCCATCTCTTAGGATCGACTAACCAACCATGTCCAAGTGATGTTCAAATGGAACATTTCGCCACTTCACTATAAAATTAAAATATTGTTATATATATGTTACAAATATATAACATATATATGTTATATATATAACATATATATGTTATATATGTTACATATATAACATATATATGTAACATATATGATATATATGTAACATATATGATATATATGTAAAGAACAGAATTTGATCGCGCCCTAAAACAATTCACAATATTGCACAATGAAAGGAACAAACCCAACCATGCCCTAAAATGACCACGCCATAACACCATCCACCATCCGACCGACACATTCCATAGCCCACAGTCGAACTGAACCAAAATCCCTAACCCCATTCTCCCTAAATCATCCCCATTCCAAGCATTGATCCATGAACTTGGTTGACTCCATTCAGCCCATTTTCATTCATCCTGATCCAGAAAGGTAGAGAGAGACCCCAACAAGAGATTCACTGACCCAACAAGGAGCCACAGAGACAAAGAGCGACAAAGAAGTGAACTAGACCAACAATGGCTTCCATTCCAATAAATTTTCCTCACTCTATCCTTTTCAACATTTTCATTCTGAAAAGTCTAGGGCACACATGCATCATCATTTGAATGATATATTCTATATACTCAATCTAGGGAACCATGTTTGAAATAGGTATTCTGCAAATTTGAGTTAGGGCATATTTGAATTTAAATCTATGCCAACCATCTAAAACACTTCAAGAATCCATCTAAAATACCATAACTACAAATTGGGCAGTCAAACAGTGTGAAATATCCTACAGTCCAAGTGTTCATCAAAATTCCACACTCAAGAATTCATATAAAATTGCTACAACAATAAGTAAATTCATAACAACCTCTATAAACATTTCATTGGCAAATTGTTTGATGAAAGGCCAACACAGTAAAACCAAGAAAAAGACCAGAAATAATTGAGTGGGAATTTTACAATTTTAAATGCACACAAATCTATTCATTAGGTTGGTAAATTTATTGTAGCATCATAAAATTAGGTTGGTAAATTGAGAACATTCATTTGAGGGATAACTGTTTGTGGGAACCCCTAAACACTCTGGAATTTAGTGAAATATTGATAATTTTTTAGGTCTTCCATGCTTTAAAGACCCCATTGATGGTGAGTTGTTTAACCTCTCTTACTTGTTTCCTTGATTGACACTTAGAAAATTATATATCTTATTTCCTTTCAATAGTAGAAGGCATTTCCTTGTCCATGGCTAGTCCCCCCACCAACCCCCTTGGCTCCATCTCGAATTATTTTAATGATCTTAACAAACATAAGAACTTTAAGGAAACTTTTTTAGACTTCTTCTTAGGGTCATTTATGGGTAGAAGGGATTGTGACTTAGTCTCTTTGAACAAAACATTATTCATTTGGACATGGACCAACTTAGTATCATTAGAAGCAAATCTCTTATATACAGAGGGTACACTACATTCCCCCAAAAAAATCTTATTCTAAATGATCTCCCCCAGCTCCTATAATAATTCTTTTGAGATAGAAGTTCCCTCAACCCTTTTTTATCCAATTCGGGACTCAAACACCAAATGAGGACCATCACTTTTTAAGTACATATGTTTAGTAGTATCCTCATAACCAATTGGAATCGAGAAGCAACTAGGAAAATTATGAATTTGCAAGAACATGTATGAGATATACATACCTCTTTTATCTAGCGATGTTGTTGGAGTTAATATATCAAGTTGTGTAGAATGCTTTCTATATGTCATCTGATGAGGATCATTCTTCAGAAACCCAACTTCATGACAAAACACACAACAGAAAAAGAGTCTCCAACACTCTAATTTTTGTTGGAATTCCCAATTTCTCCATTCTGTATCCATATCCAATTTTTATAATAGACCTTCTATAAGGTCTAATTCTATAAGTTCTTCCCTACTCATATGCCTTAAGAATTGCAGGATTTCCTACACCTTCTTCTCCCTTGCCCATACGCCCTAAGAATTGTTTTTATGCAATATTTAGATCCCTAAGAATTGGATTTCCTACACCTTCTTATCCCTTGCCCATAGATGTCTAGTAGGGTCAATGGATGAACTTAAATGGATTAATTCAACCTCCTATAGCTCTTTCCACTTGTAGTTGACTAGTAGAGAATAAACTAGTTCAAGCAGGCATAAAAAATTAGAGAAAACCCACAGAAAATTGCTTCCATAGGCCAACTGGCACAATATTCCCTTGACTTGAGATCCATGCCAAAATCACGAGTTTGAATTGTGTTCACTGAGTCAAAATTGGTTAATGTGAGTTTGAATCGGTGATATTGGATCAACTTGTTTGGAGGCTGATCCAATTCAAACTTAGAAAATTGCAATTTAAAGCATGATTCTTGTTTCACTGAAAATAACTCTGTTGAAGGTAGTAGCTTTTCATGTTTGTTTGAACAAAATGACACTTGTTATGGGAGAGCCTCGATGAAGTCTCGAAGTATGTGTATACATTGTGAACTTGTTTTCACAAAATTAGGATAATATGGAGAAGATTGGCGATACTCATCTAGTTGTCATGTCCAGAGAATTGCAAAATCATTTTTTTTGTTGAGTCCTATACTGTATACTAGGAAAACCATTAACAATAGTGACACATTACAATCCATTTTCTGATTTAAAACATGTTCAAGTTTTCTTCTTTTATTGGTTAGTTTGGTTGTGGATGTTAGTTTGGAAAAAATAAGAATTTTGCTCAAAGAGTAGTTCAAAATTTGAAAAGGGTAGTTATCTCCTTGAGATAGTGAGAATTTATTTTATGTCAACTGATAAATATCAATGTTTCAACAGTCCCTTAATCTTATTATAGGTGAAACGATTGTTAATATTGCACCTCCATGATTCCAAAACATCATCGAAATCCAACAGTGTCATTTCCATTGTCATTTGTATCGATCAGAAAGTTCTTTCGGATTTATCACATAGGTTTTTTGATTTTCGACGTTTCAGACCAAATGGTCCATCATCAGGAAAAAGTTTGTGAGAAATGAAGGAAAAAGGATATAACAGGTGTATAAATACTTGAAAAGTTGTTATAAGGAGCCGACTTATTAAAAATGAAATCAAGAATTATAAAAATTAAGAAATTATATTTGTTTGTTTATTAATTTTTATTTAATAAGAGCCGACTGGAAAATTAATATCTAGAATTATTCATATTAGCTAGGGTAGGGATCCAATTTTGAATATTTTTCCATCCATCATCTTTGTTTAGATTGTTAGGTTGTTTTTCAATTTCGATTGCTTCTCTGAATTTTCTATTGTGATAGTGATCTATCTTGGAAAGAATTTTGGCCTCTTCAATACAAATGTGATGTTTAGTTTTGTCTGAATGTTCTGCGAGAGCTGAGGGATGAGTGTGATTGTGTTTGATGTCAGTGGCATGTTCTTGAATCCTAATTCTAAAGGAACGACTTGTTTCTCCTATGTATTGTTTACCACATGAAAACGGGATCATATAGACACCTTTTTGTTCAATGGGATCAAAAAAGTCTTTGACTGACCTAAGGCAATTCCTAATAGTGTTTAAGGGTTTGAAAGTTGCCCCAGTGTTTTTCTTCTTTAAAATCCTAGCAAGCTTGTCTGTTGTCCCTTGTATGTAGGGTAAGTAAGCCTTAGACACATCATTATTTGTTTGTTCTTTATTCCTATGTGTTTTAGTGTCATTTTGAAAGGCTTTCATTACCTGATGTTTTTTATAGCCATTATCTTTAAAAACATTAAGGAGGTGATTTCTCTCTTCCTCTAGGTGTTCATCATCAGAAATTCTGAAGGCTCTAGTGGCTAAGGTGTTTAGAACACCTAGATTTTGGGAAGGGTGATGATGAGAATCAACATGAAGGTATTGTTCATTGTGATTTTTCTTCCTATAAACTTGATGGGATAAGGATCCATCAGGTCTTTTTGTGAATTTGACATCTAGAAAAGGAAGACTACCATTATTTTCAACCTCCATAGTGAACTTGATGTGATCGGATTTTTTATTAAGGTGAGTCAAAAATTAATATAAGTTGTCACAACCAACTTCTGAGGATACAAATGACAAATTCATATAATTTGTCATTTGTATCATCAGAAGTTGTAGTATTCCCCTTGGTAGACCAGATTTTTCCTTTGATCCCACAGGTAGAACATATTCTAACTTAGTAAATCCCCTTGGTAGACCAGAAGTTGTAGTTTTCTTCTAAGAGGTCATATGTTCAAATCCAGAGGGGGACAGTAAGGTATCTATACCTCCATAAATTTTACTAGTAAAATCGCTGGGTGGAGGGGGTCTCATACACCAATTTGGTGTCTGGCTTGGATGTGACCTTAAAAATAGATTATTATTATTATCACTACTAAAAGGAGATAGAAAAGAGAACCCCTAAATCAAAAAAACCATGCCCCATATCCCTTATTTTGACAAGATCTTTGACAATTTCTTTATCTTCAAAGATGCTTTGTCCAAACCCATAATTTATTTTGATATTGCAAAGAATATTTACTCCATCATGTTAGGAGGTCCTTATTCTCATCTACCAGTCATCGTTAGTTTTTTTTCCAACATTTAATGAGTGCTCCTTGACTGATCATATTTATCTTGCTTAGAACTATAAATACTAATCTCCTAATCAACCTCACTTCAATGCCGAAGTTAGATACATCATTATGAATCACTACAGCAAGCCTTACTTATCCATGTTGATCATAAGTAATGCCAAAGTCATTAGGCCATCGTCTCGTTCTAGATCACTAATAACCCTATCACTTCCTAGCATTACAAGTTCATAATTTGTTGTAACAAATCATTACCACCTAGGTTCTACTCTCATCAAGTTCAACTCCTCGTCATCCACAACTGCCCATCATACTAAGCAGTTAATCCAGTTTCATCTCTTCTTTCATACATTTTTGTTGTAGGTTGCCCTATTGGGTCCCTTGAACCAACTATTTGTACAATATTCTTTGACGCATTTATATTAGGTCCTTCATGGTGACATTAACTTCTTTTTCATTATTTCAAGCCATCATCTATCTTAGAAAATAATTCCCATGTTGGTGTCTACATATATTTTGATCCCAATAGCTTGAAGCAAGTTGCCAAACATTTTTTGAGGACATAAAATAAAATCTCGAAAAGATCTAAATAACCTTCTACCATGTCTCCCATAGTGGATTATCTTTCTGTATTATTTTCTATTCAATTTCATAAAATCATTCTTTCCATCCATGCAAATTTTCAAAATTAATGTTTACAAACATGTATATTACCTTTCCCATCAAGTTGGTGAAGAATGACAATATACTTTGGAAAACCACTGAACATATGCTTCTATCAACTGACTTCTTTGAATTCATTGACATAGTGGCACATGGGACTTTTGGCAGGAATTCGTTGTCTCAAAACATGTGACATCACCATATTCCCCTTGCATTTCTATAGAGGAACTCCAAATACAATACATTCGGTGGTGCTTTCTGATGGACGTGGTTGTTAATTTCTGTACAAATATAACATCGCTAAATCCTTATTTGTTTATAATTAGATGACCAGACAAGATGTAAGCAACCAACAATGTTTTTATTTTCCAAGATATTAGCAATATGTACAATATATCCATGAGTTCAAGAAGATGTTTCTTATCAGCAAGCCTGAGGAAAATATAATATTTTCTATCTAGTTTAAAATTTTGAGGCATATCCACACCAATTTTTTTCCATGAAAAAAACATTATATTCAATATTTCAAAACTAAAATTAGAATATAAATCATGTCCTAACTATATTTCCATAGCCATACCTCTCATCGTTCTTCCAACCAAAAAGAGGCAAAACTTAGATAAAAGTTTCCTCATAGCATATCTTTTATGAAATATTACAGTCATTCGGAGGATCTAGGGCCCTCCAATCTGTGCTTAAAAGAATTGTATATTTTATTCACCTTTGAGGAGACTCAACCCTCTACTTATTATTTACCTCAATATGAATCAAAAAAAAATTGAAATAATACTGCAATGTATAATTATTTTAGTGGTGGGCCCCATTACCACATGACATTTAATCATTAGTCCACTTCATATCCAAATATCATAGACTAGTACCTTTGTGAACTTGATGCATCCTACCATGGAGAAACATGAGAGTGGATGTGGTTGTATTAATGTGGTCACTTGGTGTTCTCTCAATCATATTTTCATTAATCCCCTTGTACGTACATGATTATTCCATGTGTCATTATATTGGGATTTTGAGATCTTGGACTCTCTCTCATAACAGCTCATTGTATCCTTAAATTCTCTTGGTTTCCCTATTCCTCATGCACGCAAAAATCTGATGCAATATGCTTCTAGAAAGTGTCAAGTGTCTAACGAGCTTAAGCCATGGAACCCTAGGCCCACCAAGGCATCCGAACCTAAAATATTATGCATTAGGCTTAAGTCTAGGTACCATTTTTCTAAGAAATTTCTTGCATTGGAGAT
>CBVK0101019891.1:0-11100 GCA_900067695.1 Picea abies
TAAATAAGAGGAAATCATCAATAGGGAGGACCTTCTTCTTAACTAAAGAAAGGATTTATAGAGAGGGACGTGTTTTACTTCAGATTGTAATGTAACACAGTTGACAGATGAATAAAAGATTGTTCTGAGCATTTCTCTCTAGTTCCTTTCATTTCAGGGGAATCTTGTGAGAAGGGAGGGCCCACCTTCTTCATAAGATTCACCTGTTAGCTTTGTAGTGTGTTAGTGTTATTTCTATTCATGCCTTGATTAAATTCTCTTTTGCTGAAACACTGTTTTACTGGTTGTTGCATTGTTTTCATATGATTCATGCTTGGGTAACTGTTAATCATTCTAGTTAGCATTCCTGTTTGGCGAATTTATGAAAGTGTGATAATTGGCGACAGGTGCTGAAGATTCTTTCTTAGCGAATAGGGTCTTGTTCTCTGATAAAATATAGATATCCTTCAGTGTGTGTCAATCATTTCAAATTAGAAATGAGTTTATGAAAGTGTGATGACCAAAATCAGGCGTTGAATATTCCTGCCTGGGGAATAGGGTCTTGTTCTCTGTTAGAGATAGTTAGCCTTCAGTGTGTGTCAATTATTTCAATTAAACAATGAGTTCATGAAGTAAGATGATCGGAAACAGGTGTTGAAGATTCCTGCTTGGGGAATAGGGTCATGTTCTCTATTACAAGATAGTTGGTCTTTCCTATTGCAACATCTTGTTGTTATTTTAAATGTAATCCAGGATTCTTTAATTAATCATTTCTTTAAACTTTGAACTCTGCAATAGGTATGTTGCTTTCCTATAATTCAAGTTAGAATTTCAGTTTGTTCAAGGCAAAGTGTGATTAATATATTCTTACTACAACTCTAGGTTGCTTTTGAGATTGAGCATATATAGTGTGTGATTACCTTTGAAATAAATAGACTTCCCTGGGTTGACAATTTATGTAGCACTTGATTGTTTAATTAAATAAGCAATTATAGTGACCAACATTTTGGCGTCGTTGCTGGGAAAGGTAATTATAGATTTCAAAAGCACTTATGATTTTTCAGATACAAAGATTGCATGAGAGGATGTGGAGACCCCAAAGACACTGACCCTACAGGTGGCAGGGGTAGAGGAAGAGGAGGAAGAAAAACTTATATTGACAAGATTATATCAAAGTCTGAATCTACTGCTCAACGACCAAACTCTCGGAAACCTAAGTCCCAACCTTCATTCCAAGCGAACTTCGAGATGGGGAAAGAGGTTTGGAGTCCTGAGACAGTCGAGAAACTAGCAGGAAACATTGAGGACAGAGCGAGTGCAGCAGGGGGGCAAACAGAAGAAGACATGGATGAGTACAATGAAGAATTGCATCATGAAGAATAGGTAGGTCATGAAACAGAGGTAAATGATGAAAACTCTTTTTCCACATTAGGATTTTCTATTGGTGATCTTCCTAGAGGGGTAGCCCCCATGAAGAACATTCCACTCTCAACACTACCTAACTTTCACGGTTTGTCTTCAGAGGATCCTGATGAATTCCTTTTTGAGTTTGATATATTATGCATAAGTTATGATTACATTTCCAATGCTCAAAAATTAAAGCTATTTCCAGCAACATTGAAGGGAAATGCACTAAGATGGTTCATGAGCCTTGAAGGCTATGTAATCACAACATGGGACCAAATAAAACAGAAATTCCTGCATAAATACCAGGACTATTGTCGAAGAAGAGAAGAAAGGGAAGAACTATTTAAGATGATACAGAAGGAGGATGAAAATCTGGAGGAATTTGTAGAGAGGCTACATTATAATCTACAAAGATCCAATCACCACGATGTAAGTAAAGATATCCTTAAAATGATATTACTAAAAGGAGTAAGGGATGACTGTTTAGATATGTTGAATATGCTTGGAAAAGGGGACATATCTAAAGAATCATATGATGATATTGTTAACCTATGTAAAAGATGTTCAAGAGGAGCTTCAAGGAATAGATCAAATAGCATGGATACCACATTTTCAAGAGTCCAAAAATCAGCCAGTGGGGGAGCAACAAGAGCAGAAATAGGTAATTTACTTGAAGGTTTTAAAATTGAAATGTTAAGGTCTTTTGCCTCACAAATTGATACCCTGTAGATTCAAAAGAAGCAAGCAGAAGAAGAAGCAGCTATGTCCATCTTTTGTTCTAAATGCAGAGACAAGCACCCACGAAGGGAATACCCATTGGATAAAAAGCCAATCTACACCATCTGTGATAAAGATCATGAAACTCAACAATGTCCTTCTCTACTAGGAATCAAGGCAACATTACAACCAGTTGATGAAGAAGATGAAGCCGTCTATCTGTTGACACAGAGAAGGCAATGGCAACCGCAGGGACAAGGTATGAATCCTAACATGCCATTTACATCTTCTAATCGTTGGAATAACTATCCTTCTTTTAATCAAATGAATTACCCTCCCTATAATCAAATGCAATACCTAAATCAAATGAATTACCCACCCATGCAACAAACTAACCCACCCTTTGTTGATCCGTCAATGTGGACTCATTGGCCTCCACAACAACAACAACCATATCAGAACCAATGGAATCCAAATTGGAGAGGACAACAACCCCCCTTCGCAAATCAATTACCTCAATCACAATTTCTGCAACCACTCTCCTTACCAGCAGGTACTCCACCAAACAATCAAATAATGAGGCCCCAACTACCTGTACAACCCAACCCTAACCCCAATAATAAAGTTGTGTAGTGCATTGATATTCATAACTAGACTACACTTTCTCTTCTCCCTGCACAATGCAATGATATTCATTTATGATCTGGGAGAATAATAGAACCTATCATAGCTGATGTTACCTCTTCTAATAAAGAGGAAACAAAAGAGCATGATGTACGTGAAGAGGTACAATCATCCTCTAACACTGTTGCTGAAACAACAAAACCACCATTTCCTGAGCGTTTATCTTTGACTAAAATGCCCGAGCCACTGGTTTTCAATCTTCTAGGGGAACTACAAAATATTTATGTCAAAATCCCTCTATTGCAAGCACTCCGAGATGTACCAATTTATGCCAAGACTATGCGAGACATTTGTGTTAAGAAACCTGGTAGGAAAATTAAGGATCCCCTCACAGTCCATGTCATGGGTGACTTGTCTGCACTAATGTCAGGTAAAGCCCCCCCAGTTAAATATGGTGATCCCGGCCACCCTACTGTCTCAGTACAAATTGGAAAAACAATAATCCCTTGAGTCCTGGTAGACTTAGGTGACACTATCAATATTATGAATCTGGAAACCTCACAACTGTTACAACTGCAAAATGAAATCAAAGACACCCCAACTATCCTAGAATTAGCTGACCGATCTACAATCAAACCGGAGGGAGTCATTGAAGACCTAATTATCTCAGTAGAATCATGGAATTATCCAGCTGACTTTGTGGTATTACAACCTAAAAAAAATTTGGGGGGCCACCCTCTAATTTTGGGTAGGCCTTGGTTAGCCACAACAGACGCTTTTATCAGTTGTAGATCAGGATTAATGACAATTTCCAACGGTTACGAAACCAAACATCTTACCCTCTACCCTCATGCTACACCTTTGATTAATAATGATAATTTTGTATGGGTAGATTTTGATGAACAACTTACTCAACCCATCCTAACTATCGGACAAGCCTTAAGCCTTAAAGATGCCACTGAGGATGAAGTAATTAATAATTTTATTTGTGAACCTTCCTCTGTGACTCCAGAAACTCATAACCAACTAGCTGCACTTTTGGAGTCAGATAATCAGGAAAACCTTAATTCTGAAAACCCACCTCAAACGTCTGTCACCATCTCTTCTAAAAGCATACCAGTGGAAATTGAACCTGGCAAAACACTAAACATAAACCCTAACCTGACAAATGTTGAAACACAACAATTAATGAAGTTACTTCTTGAACATAAAGAATCATTCACATGGGACTACATAGATATGAAAGGAATCTCTCCCGAATTATGTACTCATCATATATATATATATCAAGGAAGATTGTCGACCGATCTGTCAATCCCAACGACGAATGAACCCTAACTTAAGATAAATCCTTAAAGAAGAACTTCAAAAAATTGTTGAACGCAGGGTTTATATATCTTATATCAGACAATGAATGGGTTTCCCCGTTGGTAAAAGAAAACGGAAAATGGAGAGTATGTGTGGATTATAGAGCCCTAAATAAGGCTACTCAAAAAGACCACTTTCCATTACCATTCATTGATCAGGTGTTAGACAATTTGTTAGGGATGAAATTTTTCTCCTTTTTAGATGGCTTCAGTGGGTATAATTAGATCAAAATTGCACCTCAGGACCAAGACAAAACCAATTTTACCAGCCCCTGGGGAACTTTTTCTTATAGAGTCCTCCCATTTGAACTATGTAATGCACCAACAACCTTTCAAAGAGCAGTTATAGGAATCTTTTCTGATATGCTTAATGAATCTATGGAAATTTTTATGGATGATTTTACCCCTTATGGTGTTTCTTTTCAGGAAGCACTACAAAACCTTGAGAAAGTAATGAAATGATGTATACAACCCCACCTCTCTTTAAGTACAGAAAAATGTCACATGATGATGAGTGAAGGAATAGTGCTTGGACATTTTATTTCATCTCAAGGAATTCAGGTGGATCCATCCAAGATACAAGTCATTAAATATCTTCCTACTCCCAAAACCCAAACAGAGGTAAGAAGCTTCCTAGGACATGCTGGATACTACAGAAGATTTATCAAAAAAAATTCCAAAATAGCTTCTCCCCTGTTTGTGTTACTGATGAAAAATGTTGAGTTCAAATGGACTAATTCTTGCCAGGAAGCATTTAATACACTTAAACATCAGTTATCTATAGCTCCTATTCTTATAGGACCTGATTGGATGCTCCCCTTTCATATATCCTCTGATGCTTTAGACACTGCAATAGGAGTTGTATTGGGACAAGAAGAAAATCATCTTCCTTATGCTATTTATTTCATTAGCAAGAATATGACTCCTGCTGAACTCAATTATACAGTTACCGAAAAGGAATTCTTAGCAGTTATCTATGCTATTAATAAATTTTGACATTACATCACTGGCTACTCTACTCTTGTCCATACTAATCACTCAACTATCAAATATCTAATGAACAAACCTATCACAAATGCTAGAGTCACCAGATGGTTACTATTATTACAAGAATTTGATATTACAATTGTAGATAGACTAGGAAAAGAAAATGTAGTTGTTGATTTCCTTTCTCGGTTAACACCTGAAGATGATACCCTAGTAGATGATTCCTTTCCTGATGAATATCTATTTGCAGTATCTGCTCACTCACCTTGGTATGCAGACATCACTAACTACTTGGTTGCAGGGAAATTACCACAAGACTTATCCCACCAGGAGAAAAGAAGAATCATTCAACAAAGTGCTCAGTATAGTTGGATAACTGGGTATCTTTTCCATACAAGACTTGATCAATAAATCCGAAGGTGTATTAGAGAAGATGAGGTTTATGATTTACTAAAATCTTGTCATGATGGCCCTTGTGGAGGGCATTTTGCTGATAAGAGAACAACACATAAAATTCTCAGGATGGGGTATTATTGGCCCTCACTTTTTAAAGATGCAAAGAAATATGTCTGGGCCTGTGATAGCTTCCAAATAATGGGCCAACCTAATCATAGAGATGAAATGACATTAAACCCCCAGATAGTACTTGAACCATTTGAAAGATGGGCCTTAGACTTTGTAGGACCCATCAACCCCCCATCCAATCAAAAAGTTTACATAGTGATCTGCACAGATTATATGACCAAATGGGTGGAAGCCAAAGCACTCCATAAAGCGACTGAAGAAGCAGTTATAGATTTCGTATTTGAAGACATCTTCATCAGATTTGGAGTGCCAAGAGAATTGGTTATAGATGGAGGACCTCCTTTCACTTCTCATGGTTTTAAAGCTACCCTTCAAAAATATCATATTCAACATAGAATGACTACAGCATACCACCCCCAAGCCAATGGACAGGTGGAAAGAACAAACAAAGTAATAGAATCCATTCTCAGAAAAACGGTGAAGGAAAACAAAAAGGACTGGTCTTATAGGCTCCCTGAAGCATTATGGGCCTACAGAACTACCTGGAGAAATACTATAGGATTCTCTCCCTATGAATTAGTTTATGAAAAGAGTGTTGTCTTTCCTGTGGAATTTGAAATCAAAACCTTAAGGACTGCTTCAGCTGTCAACCTTGATTTGACCGATGCACAGATAGCCAGGTTGTAGCAGCTTAATGAATTGGATGAAAAAAGACTAGATGTCATTCATCAAAAAACCATGATTCAACAACAAAGATCAAAATGGCATGAAAAAACTATCAAGCATAAGAAGTTCCAAAAAGGTAATTGGGCCCTACTGTATGACTCTCAGTTCAAACAATTTCAAGGGAAACTACGTACAAGATGGCTTGGACCTTACGAAGTAGACACTGTTTTCCCCAATGGAATAGTAAGGCTCCTCACAATTGATGACTCTAAAACACCGTTACTTGTAAATGGTCATCGGCTCCGTTTGTACCAACGCCCTATTTCCAAAGAAGATTTTAAGGCCACATGTGTGGCAGACTCTCATTACCTCTTTTTAGAGGGGCCTTCTACCCCTCATTGCAATTAATTATTTTTGAAATTAATTTCCTTAGTATTATATTAGATTAGATTTAGTCTACTAATAATCCCTATCAAGAAATGGCATGTTACAATTGATTTTTGCAGATTCTCGATGAAAGAAAAGGTCTACCAAGGAAGGACGATCTTGCTTCAAGAAGAGACAAGCTTCCCCATTGTTGAAACACCATTGTTCAGCAATTCTCCATAATTTCCCATTGCTGAAACACAACTATTCAGCAATTTTTCACATTTTCCCCATTGCTGAAACAACATTGTTCAACAATTTTTCACATTTTCCCCATTGCTAAAACACAACTGTCCGCAACCTTTTTCCCTTTTCCCATCGCCGAAACATCACTGTTCCGAAATTCTTCACATTTTCCCATTGCTGAAACACCACTGTCGGCAAACTTTCACCATTTTCCCATTGTCGAAACACTATTGTTCAACAATTCTTCACATTTTTTTTTTCCCCACTGACGAAACAACACCATTTAGCAATTGTTTCGCCCTTCTTTCTGTTGCTGAAATGCCAACTTTTTAGCATTCTCTGTCAATAAGCCTTGCGCTCTCATACTACATTTTGTCTTTCTAGTCAAACAAATCCTCGATACAATTCCTCTAACAAATCAAAAGTCTCTGCCACGCTACTGCAAAACTATTATGGACAGGCACTATCTTTTGTTTGAAGTACAAATCAAAAGGTAAAGGTGAGGTATGTAAATTTTATACGTAAATACAATTAAGCTATAGTTAATGAGAAGATCGAAACTCATAATTACCACTCATTATTTCAGCTGTACTTAAAGGGGGGGGNNNGGGGGGGGGGGGAATATCATAATATTATACCATCATTTCACACGAGTTAACCACCGTCATTCCTTTTTACCATCCTTTCGTTTGTTTCACCACCATTTGCATGTCTTCACCCGAAAACTCACTCTACACAGAAGTTGTTACTTGACTCTTTGACGGTGTATTTTACTAATATGTTAGCTATGGGAGGCTCTGTTATACGTTACGAACCCACCACGATAGCCCTGTTAGAACTGTATCCAGAAGCCTATCAAATTTTCCTGTAGGCAGGATGGCTCGGTTATTTTCAGAGGCTCCAGGGATTTGATCAACAACAGGTTCTCCAATTTGCTCAAAATCTCCAGGAAGATCATTCCATTATTCAAGGGGTTCACATTTCAGTTATAGAAGAGGATATAGCACAGGTTTCGGGTCTCCCTACCAATGGCATTCGCATGTTCAGCCGCAGACATATCATTCTTAATGCCCAGCAGTATTTCCTCTTGCCAGGGGAACAAATTGAGCCTAAAGGCCGGGGTGTCCGACTCAGCTCATTTCCACCTCCATGGCTGGAAGTTGCAAAGTTTGTCAAGCAGTACCTTAGCTGTGAAGGCCGATATCAAGTAGTCTACCAGCGTGATTTTGTCATGTTGTCTCATTTAAGACATGCTAGATTGGTCAACATTCCTTATTATCTGCTCGGATGTCTTAAAAATATGTCGCACTATTGTAAAAAGGTTAAAGATCCCACTCTTTCACTCACCCATCACCGTCTCGTCCAACTAATTATCCAAAAGGGTTTCGCCCAACAAAACCCTCCACTAAACAACCCACCCATAAATCCCCAAGAAGCTGTTGAAATTCCTAAAAACCTTCAGGGACAGCAACCACAAAACCCTCCAGACTCTCCAGAAATACCTAACAGTCCACCTACAGACCCAATCAATCCAATTAACCCCCCTACCATACCAAGCCCACCCCACATTTTACTAGAATCATCCACTCCCGCCCTTCATATTATTAGCGATGATTCTGAACCAGACAATTCTCCCTGTCCCATCATTGAGGAAAAACCCCCATGTAAGCGAAATAAAATTCCTTTCTTTCCACCCTTTTTACAAAGAAAATGAACAAGGACCTCAACAAGGGAAACCACTACCGCCACTGCCCTAAACCCCCAACCCATATGACTAATAACCCGTACACCTCCAACATCCCAAATTCTGGAATCTTTACCTATTCCACCCACGGGCACTGAAACACAAGAACCAAAGGCCCGGTATGTTGCGACATCATCCATTTCAAACCCAGTAGCTGAAACACAAGAACTAGCTACTCATTCAGTAGCTGAAACACAAGAACCAGCTACCCATTTAGTAGCTGAAACACAAGAACCAACTACTCATTTAGTGGCTGAAACACAAGAACCAGCTATAGCTGTCACACAAGAACCAGCTACAGCTGAAACACAAGAACCAACTGCTAATATTGTTATTGAGACACAGGAATCAGAGACCCAGGGTGTTGCAACATTACTTTCTTTACATCAAGAAGCTGGAACACAAGAATCAATTGTTGATCCTGTAGCTGCTCCAAAAGAACCAACTAATGCGACTGTGACTGCTACACAAGAACTAGTCACCCCTCAACCAAAACCAACAATGGTCTTTGTCCTACAAGAAAATGAGTTCCTAAGGTCTGAAATGAAAGCCTATAAGCAAGAGCTATCCATGGCAAAGGAAGCCTATGAGAAGGAACTTTACTTGTACACCCTAGCTTGCATAGAAACCATGTCAGAGGGAACTACAACAGAGAATCCATGTAGAGAATATATGTGCAGTCAATGTGGGGACATTTATTATCAAGAAGGCTACAAAGTAATTCAAATTCCAATGCCAGGAGCTTCCCCTGCACCTTCGACTTTTGCAGTCAAAGAAGAAGACCCTGCTGTTACACAAGAACCAGCAGGACCTTCCAAAATTAAGACTGAACCCTGGCCTACAACAATTGTTAAATCTGAAGCCCCTATTTTTGTTAATAAAGCTGTACAAACATTGTCTATTGATGAATCTTCCCCTCCTAGCCAGATTAATATCCACACCTTTGTGGAACAAGCCACTCAGACCCTACCTCAGCCTACTACTTGCAACTTTGAAACACAAACTCAGCCATGGGATGAGCAGGCAATAATAGAAAAATGGAAAAAAGAGTATGTTGTTACACAGGCCAAAAGCCTGCAGGAACATAGAAAAATCTGGATAAACCATATCTATTCAAATTGGGAAGCCTTGGAGCAAACACGCTAGGAATCCCATGCCTATAAGAAACAGAATAAAGAGCTAAAAGGTAGATTGCTCCTGATATTTGACTTGGCACAAAAGTTATTGGCTGCAAGGAAACCATCTTGCAATTACTCTCTGTTCCTCATGGAACAACTTACATGGTTTCAGATCAAATCGGTCAAAGAAGGCAGACCCCATGCAGTGTTAAATCCAACAGATTTTGTTAAAACCTTTGCATAAGCCTCTGCTATGGATCAACACCTCCTTTGTGAGGCATATTTTCATAATGAGGCCATCCCTGAGAACCGACATCTTAACCTTAACCCTCTTGTCGGTGACATCCAGATTCGGGCACTCACCTCCTTCCTCAACAATCAGATTATATGGAAGAATGACTTCCTAGCTGCCAAGCATAATGAGGATAACCGCCTTCTCTGTATAAGGCTAGAACCACAAAATGATGCCACCTTTGTTATAGAATATTATCAGTTTTTAAAGAAACCAGGGATGACTCAACACATTCAGCAATTACAGGCATCAGTGTTTCATGAGTGTCAACATTTCATTAAATCCACAGAGATTGCTGCCCTACAAGAAAATAACATGTTTTGGCAACAATCTACTGAGAAAAGACAGGAACACAACCCTTTTAGCCCCACTAATCTTGAGATAGAAATCTCCAAGGTACTGTTAGGACCACACAATGTACCTTTTTGCCTATACTTTTTGCCACCATTATACTCTTGATCACCTACAGTTAGACTCATACTATCACTTTATCTTATCATCTCAAAGGTATACAATGTCCCTTCTCATTACTATTTGTTTAATTTGTTTTGCATAATATTTTACATCACTCTCGTACTTAACCACTGATTATAAATGCATAAGTGTCCAAAGCTGCAGATTTGCATTCAAGGCCTATTGCTAAAACACAGAACTGTCCAAAGCCGTCGTTGCTGAAACACAAAATTGATGCTGAAACACGGAGCTGCTACACAGTCCGAGGCCGCAGATGCTGAAACACGGAGCTGCTACACAGTTCGAGGTCGCAAGATGCTGAAACATGGAGCTAGTACACGGTCCAGAGTTGCAGATGCTGAAACACGAAGAAACCACCAGAAACGACGATGTTGAAACACAAGGAAGCCGCCACAGTCAGCGGTCAACAGTCAGAGCACAATTCACGTGGCTGAAACAGCCCACGAATTGCGATGTTGAAATAGCATCAACAACGATGAAGAAGAAGCTGTTTCACCAGCCATAACAACAATATCTTATTCAGCTCCTGTAATAGCATTCGGTTGCGTAAGAATAGGACATCCTATGATGATTTAGAAAGAAGATCTG
>CBVK0101019900.1:0-10129 GCA_900067695.1 Picea abies
ATGGTATTGCTGCATTTTTTATGGTTCAAGTACATGCTAAATGAAATAAACAAGATGTGCATGAGATAAGCATAAAAAACTCAACAATATGTACTATAAGTAAATTTGGATTTTTTTTGTAGCTTCTTTTAATTGTTGTCATAATTCCAACAGAAGCACTATCCCTTTCTCGCACATTTTTCATTCGAGTGAGGAGGGAAAGGATTATTGATGATTTATCCCACTTTTTTAATTAGAGTGAGGATGAGGAAGAGTGGCTTCATGTTTTTAAGCATTAGTAATTTAAATAACAAGGAGAAGGAACACCAACCCTTTCTCACTTTTATGTCATTTAATTGGAGTAAAAGAAGGTTTGGTCCTTTCTCACACTTTTTAAATTAGAGTGATGAGTTGAAGGAGGAACACTGGCACTTTCTCACAATTCTTCCATTCTAAAGAGGAGGAAAAAGAACATGGGTCTTCTATCACACTTCTATAATTTGAGTGAGTCAGAGAAGGAGCATTGCCCCTTTCTTACACTTTAGTAATTTTTTGGAGGTAGAGAAAGAGAACTATCCCTTTTTCACACATTGGTAACTTTTTGTGAGGAGCATCAACCCTTTCTCACTCTTTTCTACCCATACCCTCAAATATATAGATTGTATAGTGTTGTTTAGATAAATTTTAAAAAAAAATGTAGGTAGGCAAAGAAACATGCATTTCAAGTGCTTGTTGATGATAGGGTTTCTCTTTCTTTTTTATCCTCTTTCATTTCATTAATAAATTATAACTTTATATCATTCACTTGAAGTCGTGTAAAAGTTGAAGAAATATGGATATCGAAATCCCCCCTTTTTTTTCCTCTTTCATTTGCTTTCTTTCTTAGCAATTATGTTCAACATTTAATTTTCAACAATTTCCATTTCATTTCCAGCAATTAGTTAGTTTACTTTCAACATTTTATTTTCAATTGTACACACCAGAGTTGGTTCTCTTGTAGAGTTGTACTCTATTCAGTTGTTGTTGAAAAAACCCCGGATTGAAGTCCATAATGAAAAGAAAAATTGTACAGCAATTAGTTAGTTTACTTTCAACATTTTATTTTCAATTGTACACACCACTTGTGAACATATTTCACACCCTAATTATATGCTTGGTTCATTTCACACATTTTTCCTTTAGAGTCTTATATGCAATTTGTTGTATTACATTGGTCGTGTACCATTGTATATTTATTATGTTATATTCGTAAAAACATAATCATAACATAATTTATCATGCAGACAATACATCGGCACACTAATGATCATCTTATACACACGTTCTCATGTTTCATGTCTCTTTAGAAAATACTTGTGATGTTACAAATCTCTACTGGTTTCTAGAGGTTGTTGAGCTAGAAAATTGTTAGCCAGATTTGTACATTCACAATTACATTATGGATGATGTGAATTACATGGGGTTTTTTTTCTAAACTTGATAGTTGTGAATGAAGTTGAAATTTCGATTTGATTGGAAGAAATTGTTATTGAGACCGATGCTAAACATTGCATTGTACAAAAAAAACATTTTTTAGACAATTTTTTTATCAAAAACATCTTATGAAAGTCTCCATAGAAAAGAAATATGTGTTTGCGTACAATTATGGATGGAAGTTGGGTAACTACAATAAGAATAAATACATAATATTTGCTACTGCAATTCATCATGGGATTTGAACCATTTTGAAATGTGCATACCTTAAGAAACAAACATCATTTGTTGTGCACTACATGAATATAAAAAAAAAAAGAGTTCAATCAAGAAATAAACATCATTTGTTGTGCACTACATGAATATAAAAAAAGAGTTTAATTATAATTCTAGTGTAAACTTAACATATTGGAGGCATAGGTATGCATATAGTTTGGATAAGGATATGAGTTAGTCCTACTTCAAACCATTAAAGCAAACTCCAGTTAAGACCAAAATGGAAATAGTAGGAAAATGTTTCAAAGAATTAGGGGTGAAAACAAAACAAATGCATCTACTTTCTTATTTAATGGAAAAGTTTTCAAAATTGATATTCATTGGTGTCATGAGGCCCTTAAAGAGTATCAATATATATTAATGAATAAAATTTGGGTGCTTAAATTGATAAATTTGATGGTAGAAAATCCAAACACATTGTGAAGAGGTACGTTATTGATTCCTTTTATGAAAAGGGATATCAAGAAATCATTCAAGCTTGCAAAATTGGAATTAAAAGATGATGTTTCAAGTGAATAAGTACATTGTTTTATTCTCAATGGGAAACATTGGATAGAATCTTCCAAAGAAATACTAAAAAATAAAGTATAATGTAATATTCATGATCAATTAAAAGAGAAGGTAACTCAACTTGTAGACCTTGCCACACATGTGACTACAATCCTAAATCTTTGATGACAACAAAGTTAGGAAAACAAAACATGGGTTCAAACAGAGTTTACTACTCAAATTTTGAAATCCAAATACCATTGGGAGAATTTTGGTGAGCCAAAGTGTCTTGGGTGGGGAAACAAACCTTCTTATGAATGGAGGGTAATATTTTATCCTTCAATTAAAATATCACAATTACAATCTACGTTGTAGGACTTTTAGCAAAAATGAAAGAACATTTTTTAAAGAAGAAAGACATAAATCCTCAAGGATAAGTTGACCTTAGTGTGTCTTCCTCATATAATAGGGAATACATGGGTCAACATTTTTTACCTTTATAGGAATGGTGATTGACATGTTCCCCAAAAAATTCATCACAAGAAGATTTCACTCCCAAAAGTACATTTAAATACACGACAAATTGTTTTAGGTGTAAAAGGGGGATGGAGGATGTAGAGATAGATATGTTAGCAAATGGAATAAAATATGACAATGTTTGGATAAGTAATTAAGTCAAGGAAGGGGCGATAATAGAGGCATTGAATATTGAATGGATATTGCAAGAGGATTAAGGCAATGAGACATGTTCCTAAACTTGCATCAAGTTACATGGAAACTATTGATGGTGGCAAACATATATCTCTCAAAGTAGACTCAAACAATGTACTAGAAGTGTACAATATACATAGGTACTACATCATTCAACTTGGTGATATCCTTGGTGAAATGCAAGAGATAAATGATGATAATGAATCCGAAAAAACAAAGAGAAAAAAATGAAGGTTGATTTTCAAAATGTTCCTAAACCAACTAAAGAAATATTGGATAAGTATACTCCATAAATTAATAGAGAAAAAATAGGATCACTTCCAAACTCATATGATTTTTCATGTTTTCAACTTAACCAAGTTCATTGCACGTTGCATTGGAAATCTTATGATCCCAAGTGACTACACTAGAAATTGATTTATTGGTTCTCAATTTATGCAATGTGATCACTGATTGGAGTCATAATGATTTGATAGATTTGTTTAGCATATTGAGTGATAATTAGAGTATATATGTTTTTTTTTTCTTGTTGATCCAATAAAACGCTACTTTGGTGTTGAGGCTACCAGGATATACTTCAAAAAAATATTTTAAAATTGGTGATTTTAAAAGATTCAAAGATTAAAATGCATATCACAAAGTAGATACCATCACTATGTTACATGGGTTGTATCACCAAGTAAAATATGGACAAATTGATACAAATTAATCTATGGACATGATATATGACCGAAATGAAGTTGAAGAGAAAAAGGATCCTTCTTTTGAGGAAGTTGGTGTTTCATGGAGGAATAAACATCCATTTAAAAATTAAAAGAAGCATTCATTTGTAATAATGTTCATGAAATTTTGTAGAGAAAGGGGCAATGGTTTTCTCCTTTTATGTTGGAAGCAAACTTATTGTATAATGCACGAGAAAAAGTGTATATTGACTTGTATTATTGAAAATGTAAATGCAGAACCATATATGAAGGGATATTATCAAACACTTATCAACACTTCAGGTTCATAAAATATATCATGTTTATAAAACTATACAACAATTACATAGATTTTTGCCATCATTCTAGCTTTATCAAAATTCCAACCTAAAAAGTCTAATTTTATGATTTCCATTTATCATGAATATGTTCTTCTACCTCTAGAAAGAGCATTTATGGATGTTGAAGATACTCCTCTACTTCTAGATCAAGGATTTATGGATTTTGTTGCAAGTAGAAAATTCATATTCACATGGAATATATCAAGATAATATTTATTGTTAGAAAATTAATGTACTTGATTTGTTTTCCAATATGCATTCAGAACCAAAAAGGTCTTAACCATCATTTCATTGTTCAACAGAAGTAGTTTCTATAATGGTTGCATTGCAAATAGATACATTCTATATTCTACGCATGTTATCATTTTTTACAATAATATCAAATAATCATCTCAGTTTTCAATACTCTTACAATACATGCATCTATAGAAAAATATTCTATAAAAAAACCATCACCAATAGTTACATTCTTATTCAAATGAATGAAAAAATAATTATTATTTTTCAATTCTCTTTCTTTAACAAAAGAAGCAAATTTGGAAATGATGAAGGGTGAACCATTAGTACATGCATCTATAGAAGAGTGTCCTATAAAGGGTTCATCACAAATAATGATATTCTTAATCGAATGAAATAGACCAAGTTAGATTGTTTTTTTAAGAAAAAATGAAGCACCTTTTAATTTATTTTTCTGGAGAAGAGGAAAATGTTGAAATGTACAACTATGAATCAATATGAATCAATTGTCGAAGGTAAATTTATTAAGTTAATTACATTACAACACTGTTATTGTCAATGTTGTTTTTGTAATATATAGTGTATAATATTTGATGTAACAACAAACGTTTTTTTCAATGGAAAGAAAAAAGTTTTTATTAATTTTAAACTTAAAATATTTCTTGTGTTATGATTATATTGAAAAAATCTAAAGAATATTTGAAAGTGAACAGAAGACATTACAAAATTCTCCCAAAAATATTTGAGTTTCTTCTACTAGTGAAAAACATGTTAAGACTGTACTTTGGATTGACAGGGAGAATAAATGTGCCCCACTTAACTAATCAAGTATTTAAATTTTTTTCATTTGCATGGTATTATATATTGTTTTGTTTTTCGTAAATAGGAATGCAAAAAGGATCTATGGTCCAATTAACCATGCCACTTGATGTGGATTGGAGATGGAATAATAATAAACATGATGTGACAAATACCATACTTGTTTATAAAAATGTTCCTGATGAGCCCAAAGAAAGTTGTATAACAATTGTCAATGTTGGTTTAAAGGACAATTGGTTAATGGAATTTTGAGAGGAGAATTTATTGTGGACAATGAAGGAAAAAATGATGATAATGTTCTAGAGATTTTGAAATCTATGGTAAATAATTTTCTTCTAGAAGAAATAGTTGCTTTAGTTTCTTTGACTAACCTTATTAATGGATGATGTTTTCGTTATTTTTTATTTTGTTAGAAAGTTTTATTTTTGTATGCTTGATATCAATTCAAACAAAATTTCTTTTATAATTTTTTTTTATTTTGTTAGAAAGTTTGATTTTCATATTGTTGGACAAATTTCTATTTTCGACACACTGGTTTAGTGGGATTTAACTGACTAGTTCTATTTTAAACCTTCTATTTAGACCATCACTATTATGCATGCATGCATTCCTAAGGAAAGATAACTACTTGATTGTTTTTCTTAATTATGGAATGTTCTTTCCTATATATGAGTCTGTTCCACTCATTCATTGTATCACAATGATCATCATTGATTATCTCATTGGAGTAGTGTGAATATTTTTTCTCATTCTTCCATATTGAATCTCTCACCCTTTCTTGATAATCTTTGCTTGTACTTGCTTTAGCTAGGTCTCCTATGCGGGTTTTGATGAAATATTGACATAGTATTAGAGCTAAGCTACTGGGAGAAAACCAGACAAGCCAAAGAATAAGAAAAATCAGTGTTTCGATGAGCAAAATCCATGTAATAGACGGGGTCACACCTTTCTTAGTCGAAAAATGCGACATTTTGAAAGGGTCACACCTTCTCCTTGTCGAAAGGACTAACCATCACACCCAAACTTACAATTTTTTCAATTCTAGAGTGGTTGCACCTTGTACACTAGCAGAGTGTGACCTGGTCTTTCTATGTCTTAAGGAAAGGTGTGACTACCTCTAAAAGTGCATTTTTCTGCAGTTATTTCTCAATTTTTTCACTTACATATTGAGAGTAAATTTTTAGGGTTTCTTATAAATAGTGGAAGAGATGGATAAGATACCAATTCCTCAGTAAAAATTGGTGGTAATCCTCACACCATAAAATGATTTTGATTGGAATCCCAATGATGAATTCCAACTTAGAAGGAAAAGACTGAACAATTTGACGATGGGGACAAAAACAAAACTTACATCAACAATTGAGAAGACCAGATGGGCGAACCGAAAGGATGAGACCACGTGAATTTTCTTGAATTGATTTCAACTGTTTTATGGTTTCATGTTTCTGCATGCAAGATTCCAAACATGATCTAGACCACCTTAGAAAGTCTGTTTGTAAAGCAGGATGAGATGAGAGGTCATATGCTTGAGGTAGAGTTGAATACCTTGGATCCTAAAAGTTTTGATAATTTGCGGTATTTCTTTACCAAGTTTAAATATTTGATATTGAGTTTTCCATCTTGTGGTATTGATAATTCTACACAAGTATACCAACTTATTCTAACAATCTTGGCTAAGTTAGGACCAGAATATGTTGTCTATGTCTCCATTTTCCATTCTAGCAGATATCTCATGGGAACAAATTGGAAGATGCCTACCATGGATCAATTCCAAATTGGAAGATGCCTACCATGGATCAATTCATTGATTCTCTCACACATGAGAAGGAAAAATTCATTTAGATGGGCATAATCAAGGATCCCAAATATCATGCACTTACCATGCATGATGAAAAATGATCATCGAAACATAAAGAAAAGGGGAAATCACATCCAGAGCCAAAGAAGGAGGGATATTCCAAACCCTTCAAGGATTCTTCAAGTTCCAAAGACTCTTTAGGTTCATGTTCCAAAGAGAAGAAGAATAAGAAGGGAAAGTAGTGCATTTACTGCAATAAACCAAATCATGAAGAATCCACATGCATGAAGAAGAAAATCGATCTTATGGCTCAGGTACTTCAGTAGAAAAACCTTAGAAACTTCATTCATGAAGGAGCCAAAAAGAATAAGGAATAAGATCTTGCGTCTAAGAAAGGTAATCAGCATTCTCTTATTGCAATTAATTCCTTATATGATTCATGGATCATATATTCTGGCGCATCACATCATATGGTAGCAAAAGAGGAAGTTTTCACTTCTTTGAGTTCATGATTCTCTAGACTCCCTATTATCATGGGGGATTATACTCCAATAGCAGTAGAAGGAGAAGGAAGAGTGAAACTCCATAATGGCAGTTTTGAGAATGTTTTACATGTTTTGAAGCTTTGTGAAGGCTGCATTCTTGGAAAGCATCCTGAAGAGAAGTTTGAAAATGGGAAGGGAAGGGGAAACTCCTCTTCTTTGGAGCTTGTTCATAGTGATATCATGGGTCCATTTCAACATTCATCTATCATCAAAGCAAGGTATGTCCTTACATTCATTCATGATTACTCATGCTATACTTGGGTTTATTTTCTCAGGAAAAATTCTGAATTTTTTGAGCATCTCAAATACTTTAAAGCTCTAGTAGAGACACATACTGGGAGAAATATAAATATCCTTTGTACATAAAATGGGGGGAGTATATCAACATAGATGTTCAGAATCTTTGTAGTGAGGCTCGTATCAATTTGCAACATACAATTCCATACACTCCACAATAGAATGGATTTGATGAAAGGAAGAACATATCTCTCAAGGAGATGACCAATTACATGTTGTATGTGAGGTCTCTTCCTTCCAAGCTTTGGGTTGATGCACTTAACTGTGATTCTTATATACAAAACAGATATCCTCATCGATCTGTTGAGGACATGACAGACCAGATGTCACACACTTCCACATATTTGGATCTCATGCATGGGCCCATATTCCTTCTGAAAATAGGAAAGCATTAGATCCACATAACACACCTTGCATATTAGTGGGATATCTAGATGATGTGAATGGGTATAGGTTGATTGATCCCTCTACAGATTGGCTCATCATTGAGCGTAGTGTTTAGTTTGAGGAGAGTTTTTTGCATGCACCTCCAGTACAACATGCATAGACTCTTGTGCTTCCATCAGTTCCAGACATCAAAGTTGACAATTCCATACACTTAGATGCTACATATTTAGACTCAAATTCAGAGGATTTTGTACATGGAGTTGAGTAGTTAGTACAATTAGCATTAGAACTTCAGTAGATGCCCAAGTGGGCACAGACCACACTTCAGGCAGCATGCGTCCTTGCAAGGAATCCATTGGATTCGAGGAGAACTTGATCTGAGTATGAGCATCCTTCTCATGTAATTTCAGCTTATGAATCAATGATTCCCCTGCATTTCTATATGATTCAATCCTATGATCCAAATATCTATAGAGAGGTTGTGCGAAATCCTTTATGGGAAGTATCCATGCAAGAGGAGTACAACTCACTCCTAGATAATCAGACTTGGGATCTAGTTCCACTTCCACCAGCGAGGAAACTTGTCAGATGCAAATGGGTCTATAGTACCAAGAGGGAAACAAATGCTCAAGTGAGGAGGTACAAGGAAACATTAGTTGAAAAATTATTTCAGTAGATTCATGGGATAGATTATGATGAGACCTTTGCTCCTATATCAAATATGGACTCCATTCGCTTGGTTCTATCCATTGCAACAACGAAAGGATGGGAATTTCACCAGATGGATGTGAAGAATGCTTTTATTCACAATGATATTTCCGAGCAGATCTACATGGAGCAACCACAGGGGTTCATTCAGAACTCATATTTAGTATGCAGACTGAAGAAGTCACTATATGGCCTCAAGCAGGCACCTAGAGCATGGTATGAAAAGATGGATTCTTATCTGCTTTCACATGATTTTGTTAGATGTAAATCTAATTGCAATGTTTACATGTTGGGGACTATTGACTCTTTGATGATTTTAATACTCTATGTTGATGATATTTTGATCACTGGTAGCTCTACTTTAGACATTATTGTGGTTAAATATATTTTACATGATATTTTATCTATGATGGACATGGGTCCACCTCATTTATTTCTTGCTCTTGAGATTAGTCAAGATGCTTCAGGCACGAAATTTTCTCAGGATAAGTATGCCAGTGATATTCTAGATAGATTCCACATGACAAACTGTAAGTTTTCACCTACACTCTTCTTATCTAGGATCGGACTTGAGGATGGCAGGAATATACCATTAGTGGGCAGAATTTTGTATCGAAATTTGGTGGGGAGTCTTTTGTATCTCACCCACACTCATTTGGATATATCATATGCACTAGGATCAGTTTTCAGATACATGCATGAGCCCCATGATCTGCACTGGAAGACTATCAAACGCATCCTCAGATATGTTCATGGAACCATGAGTTATGGGATTCACTAGGGAACTGGTTTTGCATTGGATCTCATAGGGTTCACAGATTCATATTGGGATGGCAATGACACAGATCGCAAGTTCACATCCGGGCACACTCTCAGTTTGGGGTCAGGCCCTATTTGTTGGTCAAGTAAGAAGTAATCATTTGTTACTTTACCTTATGTAGAGGACGAGTATAAAGGAGTAGTCAACTATGTTATTCAAACTCTTTGGCTTCAACACTTCCTTACCAAGCTTGGTATCTAGTTTCATTGTCCGAATTTCATATGGTGTGAAAATCAAAGTACACTGAGATTTTGCAGAGATCCAATACATCGAAAACGAACCAAACACATTGATGTCCACATGCATTTCATAAGATATCTAGTACATGAAAGGACCATTGATCTATAGTTTTGTTCTTCCTCTGAACAGACTGTCGATATCTTCACTAAGACCTTCACTGGACAGAAGTTTCAAACTTTGCGGGATCGTCTTGCCGTGAAGAACATAGTTTCCTAGCAGCTTCCTTTTCTTCTTTTGGTGCATTTTCTTTTGAGGGGGGGTTTTGTTCCCACGTGGTTTTCCCTCTTTCCTCATTTTTATTTAGTGTT